>JAQJVL010006384.1:0-29442 GCA_035578905.1 Stictocephala bisonia | reverse complement strand
ATAATTTGTTTCTTGATTGCTGAGTCATTTTGGCAAGTGACCAAATTAGTAATTACTAAAAGTTGGTAGATACCACTGGTCACTGTAACAGAACCAAACAACGATAAATCATACTGTATTTTAATTTATTTTCAAAATACAATCCATACATTTATTCCATAAGCGGTTCCCATGAAATTTCTTGAGTTAGGAAGAAGATAACATTATGTAATTCATTTTATGGGGAGGGAGGTCCTAGCTACCCCAAACTTTAGACAGATTTACAAAAATTTTTTATGGTTATCATACATATAAAACAGATTCAGCAATACAAATTGGAGTCTGTTCATTTTTTGAATTGCCTACAAAAAATTTTTTAAGAACATTTTAAAACTGAATGTAAAATAAGCCTACCATTAAACCTGATTTCCCTTATTCACAAATTAGATGAATGTTTTAGGGTACTATACAATAACAAATTGTACAGTTAACCTACAGATTCTAAAAGGAATAAACAAATTGCTTCACACTCGTTAAATTGCACTCATCCAATCTACTTTAAAATCTAATTTATTTAGGTACGAACTGAACTTTGGCCTAGCAAATTACCACAATATGTCTAGTTCTCGCTATGTCATCATTAAATTTGTTCATTATCAATTATCACATTTCCGTTTGATTCACACAAATAAAACAAAGAGTATAGAGGTTTAGAAAGGTTATGTTTTTGTTGTTAAACCAGAACCGTGATTTGTGTCAGTGTTATTCTGGGTATTCTGCTGAGTGGCGAGTGCTGCCTTCTGGCTGCGGAATTGGGAAACTGTGTAGTTTGGTTTGTACCATAGATAAGAAGGAAAGAGGTCGCTTTCTTATAGCCATAGCATACACCTTCTATTATACCATATATGTTTAGGAACCGTGAGAGAATGAGACTTTATCACATTAATTATAGATTATACAACAAATACATAGGGGGCGAAGGACCACTTAATATATACCGATTAAGACGGTGAGGGGAAGAGATAAGACGGTAAATATATATAGAGATAGAAAGCAGACAGTACCTTGAGCTGATGTAAGGTGAAAATATAACCCACTTGGCTGGTTGTCGGTTGGGTATTCCACCGCTGTGTGATGACCCCGGGGCGAACACGATGAGAAGAGAGAAGTTCTGGTAGGAGTGATTCCGAAGACACAAGGATTGTCACACACACACTATTTTGTTACACACCCGCACACCACAATAGCACGTGCACTGGGCGAGAGTTAGGAAAGCACTGACTGTGTCGTGTCTTTCGCGGCAAGGGAAGAGGGGGTTTTTCGCGGTTTTTACAATAAGAGAGAGGGGGAAACCTTCTAACCTCCATGCCATATTGTCGAAGTAGTACCAACATACAGAGAATATAACATACATTGAAGACAATTAAAAATAATAGATATATATATATACTTATGCTAACTTAAGAATACTAAACATTCCGGCCCCCTTGAAGCATTGCAGGCTTCAACAAAACATTGAACACACAAGAGAAAAAATATAGTACATGGGGGCGGACACTCAGTCACTTATTTCAGGGGCAGAGGGAAGATCTTGACGACTGGACGCGTGAGATGTCCGGTGGCCGTCTTGAGGTCCACGACACGGACGATGCCGTCCTTGCCAGGGTGAGTACCCGTCACTCGAGCAAGAGGCCAAGTGAGGGGTGCAGAGGGGGCGTGCACAAGCACGAGGTCACCAATCTCGATGTTATTATTGGAGCTGGTTCATTTTGAGCGCTGTTGTAGCATGTGGATATATTCCAGGCTCCAACGTTGCCAAATCCGCTGGTGCAAAGATTGTGTCAGTTGCCAATGTTTCAGGCGGTTGAGGGGCACTTCACTGACGTTGCGTTCAGGGACAGCTGCCAGGGTGGTGCCGATCAAAAAATGACCGGGAGTCAAAGCGGTCAGATCAGAGGGATCGCTTGAGAGAGGCGTGAGAGGCCTAGAGTTAAGCATCGCCTCCACTTGAGTTGACAGAGTTATAAACTCGGGAAGGGTTAAAATGGTGTCTCCCATCACACGTTTTAAATGGTATTTTGCCGACTTCACTGCACTTTCCCATAATCCACCGTGATGGGGAGCAGCGGGGGGGTTAAAATGGAAGCTGATTCCACGAGGGGCGGTGAAGCGATGTATCACTTCTTGAGCAGAGGTAGAGTTGACTTGAGTGTCGATGAGGCGACGAAGCGTGGCATCGGCACCGATGAAGTTTGTACCACAGTCGCTGTAGAGATCTGTACACAGACCGCGGCGAGAAACAAAACGGGTTAGGGCGGCTATGAAACCGTCTGTGGTAAGGTCCGTAACAACTTCGAGGTGTACGGCCTTGGTCACCATACAAACAAAAATACACAAATACACTTTTACGTGCTTGATAGAGCGAAGGGTCAACATCTTGTTCATAAAGGGTCCACAGTAGTCCATGCCGGTAGACGAAAATGGTCGAGCAGGGGTCACTCTGGAGGGGGGTAGGTCACCCATCAGGGGTGTTACGTTGCGAGGTTTATTTTTAAAACAGGTCACACATTTAAAAATTCGTGAACGAATCACACTTCGGGCACATAAAATCCAAACAGACTGAGAGAGGAGAGCTTGTGTGAGCTGAGGTCCAGAGTGAAGGTGAGTAGTGTGGCAATGATCCACGAGCCGGTCCACAATATGGTGTTTTTTGGGCAAAAGCACAGGGTGACGGACGTCAGAGGAGAGTGAGGTGCGGCTAAGTCGGCCGCCTACGCGCAGAAGTCCATCAGCGTCGAGAAAAGGCTTTAGGCGTTGGAGTCTGGTAGTGCAGTCCCGCTGACGTTGAAGAGAAGAGATGTCCTCAGCAAACGAAGAGTCCTGGACGAGTTTAAAAATCTTGAGTCGAGCTATGTTGAGCTCGGAGGGAGAGAGAGGACCGTGGTGGGCCGATTTACGACAATTGCCAATGAAGCGCAGCAAGAGTGCTACGATGCGCACGAGTTTATTCCATGAGGAATAGGCGGACAGGAGATCCCATTCAGCTTGGTGAGCGGAGGTGAGGACAACCAAGGGAGTGGTCTTCATCTCTTCTGAAACTGAGATATCCGTGTCAGTATCGGGGTGAAGAGTGGCGTCAGGCCAATGAGAAGGTGGCATGGAGAGCCATGGTGGTCCAGTCCACCAGAGAGGGTGTTCCACCAGTTCTGAGGCGAGGATTCCTCGCGAGGCACAATCTGCTGGGTTTTCCTTGCTGGGAATATAACGCCAGCTTGAAGGAGGTATGAGTTCTTGAGTCTGAGCGACACGATTTGCCACATAGGTTTTTAGCCTATACGAGGGAGTCTGCAGCCAGGTCAGAGCTACCGTTGAGTCGCACCAGAGAAAACATTTTTGGAGGGAGAGATGTTCTTCAAAAATGGTACAGCAGTGGGCAGTCAGCTGTGCTAGGAGATGAGCAGCACACAACTCAAGACGAGGAAGGGTCACTCGCTTAAGTGGCGCTACACGTGTCTTGGCGAAGACTTGACGTACTAGAATTTCTTCGTTGGCGAGCTGGCAGCGGAGATATAGGACGGCGGCAAACCCAGCTTCGGAGGCGTCGCAGAAACCGTGTACTTCGATACTGAGAGCGGCAGAGAGCCGGAGAGCCCGGGGTATGGAGACCGAAGAGAGAGAGGAGAGAGTGGACACGAAGGTGGCCCACTTCGCTTGGAGATCAGGAGTCAGGGGTTCGTCCCACTGCAAACCTTGAGTCCAGAGTAGTTGCATGTAGCATTTTGCTAGCATGGTGCAAGGTGCGAGGTGACCACAAGGGTCGTAGATTCTGGCAATGGTGCTGAGCACGTGCCGTTTCGTAGGGAGAGATGGGGGGACATTAAAGTCATAAGTGAAGGCATCCGTCTCCGGTGACCAGCGAAGACCCAGGATGGTGAGGTGAGGTTCATTGTGGTTTTCCAAGAAGACAGGGGTGTCCCGATGATCCTCGGGCAGTGCCTGAAGCAGTTCGGGGGAGTTGGAGGTCCATTTTCGGAGCTCAAAATGTCCAAGTTTCAAAAGCTTGATGAGATCCTCTTGAAGCTTCTTGGCTTCGTCCAAGGTGTCTGCTCCCGACACTATGTCGTCAATATAGGTATCGGTGGCCAGAACCTGGGCGGCCTCAGGGAAAGGGCGGCCTTCGTCCTTAGCCAGTTGATGCAAGGTCCGAATGGCCAAAAAAGGCGAGCAATTGACTCCGAAAGTGACTCGGGTCAGCTTGAAAATAGAGAGAGGGTCTGAGGGCTGTTCCCGCCATAAAACTAGCTGAAACAGCTGATCCGAAGGTTGAACTAAAATTTGCAGATACATCTGACGAATATCGCACGTGAACACAATGTTGTGTGTCCGGAATTTCAGCAAAACGTCGCTGATGTTGGTTTGCAATTTGGGTCCTACTAATAGAGTGTCATTGAGGGAGTTGCCACTGCTCGTTTTGCAGCTGGCATCGTAGACAACTCTCAGTTTTGAGGTGTCACCTTTGGTCTTAAGTATACCATGGTGTGGTAGAAAGTTGTGAGGGAGATTTTCTTCAAAGTCATGAACTTTAGTCATGTGGCCAGCGGCTTCGCCATCTCTCATGTATTGTACATAGAGATCACGTAGTTGAGGTTGGAGCTGGAATTTCCTTTCCAGGGAAGACAGTCGCTTCGTGGCTATTTCACGGGAGTGACCAATAGGAGGGTGGTCAGACTTGAATGGCAGTTGGACAACATATCTTCCGTCTTCAGTCCGGCTGTGAGTGGCTGCGAAGTGTTGATCACAAGCTTCTTCTTCTTGAGACTTCCGAGTAGAGTTAGGGAGTTCTTCCTGTGTCCAGAAGCGTTGTAATGAGGGGTGAAGGTCCGCTGAGTCACATGCCGAATGAAGCGTCACGAGGTGTGAAGCGGGATAAGCAGAGGCGTCACAAGGTGCGGAGCCCATGACAACATATCCAAAGTGAGTTCGAAGAGGTGAGGTAGGCCGGGTCCGAGTTCATGACTCTCATGAGTGAATAGTCTTGGGAATAAGGCACCACCCAGGACGACATCAACACTGCCTGGCAGGTGGAAGGTAGGGTCGGCGAGGACGTAGCCCCTGGTGAGACGAAAGACCTCCGGGGCGATGGGAACTCGAGGGAGATCCGTGGTCAGGTGATCCAGGATCAGCATGGGGTGTTGTGAAGCGATGGACAGGCCGGAGAGTGTCTCAATGTTGAGAAGAGTTTGACCTTTATTTTTGGTAATGTGGTTACCAAGCCCTGTGAGTTGAACTTCGGATTTAAACCGACGTGCGCCTAAAAGCTGTGCGGCTCGTTCTGTGATCAAATTCGTCATTGAACCGCAGTCGATCAGAGCCCGGAACACATGAGTTGTACCATGAGAAGAGGTGAGTTTTATTAAGGCTGTGCCTAATAAAACGGTAGAGTGCCAAATACGCGAGTTGGTGTGACCCTGAGCAGTCATTGTCACCGAGGTGTGAGGTGTTGCTTCATGAGTGGCTATCTCCTTAATTGGAACGGCGAGTTGAAGAGGCTTATTGCTTTGAGGAGGGGTGCTATAATTAGCATGTTGGCCCTGAGAAGTGGGAAAATGTAATAAAGTGTGATGCCTCTTATTACAAGTTTGACAGGTGCCTTGAGAGCGGCATTCCTTTATGTCATGGTTTCCCAAACAGGAAATACAACGCCTATGGTCTTTTACCATGCGCTGACGATCATGAGGAGATTTTTCACGGAAAGCTGCACAAGAGTAAATTTTATGTCCGCTTGAGTTACAAGCAAAACATAATGCCATGGTAGGCTTGCCTTGAGAAGCGGCAGAGGGAGGTTGAGAGGGGTTAGACTGTGCAGTGACCATACTGACATCACTAGCGCGGAAGTGCACCTTTTTAGGCGCGAAGGCCTTGAGGTTGGAGTGCGCGGGCTTCGAGTGAGAGGTGCTGTGAAGGTTAGCATCCTCCGTTTGCGAACATTCCAAATTCAGAAATTTAATAATGTCTGTTACGCCAGGTAACGAGCGTGAAGAGGCTTCTTCATCGGAATAGGTGCGAAACCCTTCAAGTTTTTTGCGCAGATCATTATCCATCTTGCGCAACAGGAGTGCAGACAAAAGTGGATTGTCATCGGTGACGTTGCATTCCAAGGCATTTAAAGCTTGGGAATGTTCCGTAAAGAGATTCACAAATGAGCGCAATCCCTTGAGAGAGGTTGCGGTTATGTTGGGTAAATCCAACAGCTGGTTGAGGTGGAGAGATTGCAGTCTTCTCGAGTTGTGGTAACGTTCTCTCAGTAGGTTATATGCTACCAGGTAGTTGGCCGCTGTGAGATTTAGGCTTTTCACCAGATTAAGCGGCTCGTCACTGAGCACGCTTAGAAGGTATTGGAATTTTATCACGCTCGAAAGGGTAGCGTTTCTGTGTATTGTAGTGTCAAATAAATTGATGAAACTGGTCCACGTGAGGGGATCACCAGAAAATTTCTGCAAATCGAGTTGGGGCAGGCGGACATGAGAAACAGGGGGTTGAGAGGCGGCTGAAGCATCACTAAGAGCAGAGGGTGTGTTAGGCACTTCGGGAGGTAATAATACTTCAATGGTTGCGGAGATGAAAGAGAACAAAGACTCTATGTCGTCCTGATCTCGTGACAAAGTATCATCAGGGATAGGATCATTTTCGATAAACAAAGCCCTTTGGAGGTGGTTTTCAAACTCAGCCTTTTTTTTCCTGATTTCATTGGCATAGGCAGCAAGTTGCTTCAGTTGGACGGGAGTAAGCGGCTTGTCAGTCTGGGCTAGCTCATCAACAGCGGTCTTCAGTTTAGTAAACCGAGTTTTGGTCAATAACGTGGACCGGGTGTAGATAGCAGAGGTAAATTCTCCAATTTTGGGAGCCATCTTCAGAGATGTAAAACACTGAGTTACTTTAAATCAATAAAAGACAAATTACAATCCACAGAGTGAGAGAAGTCCACCAAATAGTATTGAGGTCACTGAGGCGTAGGGGTCATATAGCCTATGCCTATGAAACACAGTGCAAAACCTAAAATTAAGAATAAAAAAAAAAATACAATAAAATATTTTTATGCAACAACAAAAGACAATGGCGTCGGGAGACGTGATGTGTGAATAATAATTAAAAATATTCACCGGAGGACAAGTTGACTGTGATTACAGAGACTATAATACAACAATAAAAATAAATTACATTGGTCATGTAGCAATTTACAATCACTTGAGTCAGGAGACTTGAGGTGTCAAAATAATGAACTATTACGACAAGAGGTGTCAATTGTAATGGCACAAAACAAAATTAACCTACTGCAAAAAAATGAGGAGTGTAAAACAATAAGTTTTAATTTAAATCCTAATATAAGAAAAATATCTACAGTATTATTAACTTGTTAGCTTTGAGTGTTAACAATATATACAACCAGAGGGAGAGAGCAGTAAATCTATAACTATACAAAACACAGCTTATTGAAGGGCCCTATGTCATATGTAAACAAAATATTTCAAACAAAATACAAGTTTTGTTTCAGCTAAATTTTGTTAAAATAAACAAAAACTCCTTTTTATTACAGTGAGATAAAGTGTTAAGTATTTCATATAATTATTTGAATATGTTTAATAATATTTGAAAACAAGAGAATCCAAAAAACCTAATATATAAACAAGTGTCGCAAAAGGTACAAGTTTTTACGTTAACTTTCGTTAAAATAAAGAAATCAATTTAAACACAATAAAATACATTATAACATTCTTAAATAATCATAGAAAGTCTAAGCTAGCTGAGTTAAACATCAAACAATCAAATGTAAATAATTCACATAAACAATAACAATGAGAAGTGACAGTTGTCGTTTGACAGATGTCAGCTGTGCTGCCTAGTGCAGCTTTGATCGTAATGGCACTGGCAGTAGAGGCTAGAATGGTGGGGAGGTGAACACGCGGGAATATCACAATGGGAAACACCACGTGCAGCCAAATTCGCGGGCAATTAACAAATATAGACAAATATCGAGTTTGAGAGTTATTGAGGCAAAGTTCACACATAAAACTTTATGAGAGAGTTTTTTAAAAGATTGTTGAGAGGTTGTGAGATCGATTTGAACTGTTTTGTCCACAGAACGGTGTCAATTCATGCGGCTCGTAAGGACCATGTTTAGGAACCGTGAGAGAATGAGACTTTATCACATTAATTATAGATTACACAACAAATACATCCGGCTCGAAGGACCATGTTTAGGAACCGTGAGAGAATGAGACTTTATCACATTAATTATAGATTACACAACAAATACATAGGGGGCGAAGGACCACTTAATATATACCGATTAAGACGGTGAGGGGAAGAGATAAGACGGTAAATATATATAGAGATAGAAAGCAGACAGTACCTTGAGCTGATGTAAGGTGAAAATATAACCCACTTGGCTGGTTGTCGGTTGGGTATTCCACCGCTGTGTGATGACCCCGGGGCGAACACGATGAGAAGAGAGAAGTTCTGGTAGGAGTGATTCCGAAGACACAAGGATTGTCACACACACACTATTTTGTTACACACCCGCACACCACAATAGCACGTGCACTGGGCGAGAGTTAGGAAAGCACTGACTGTGTCGTGTCTTTCGCGGCAAGGGAAGAGGGGGTTTTTCGCGGTTTTTACAATAAGAGAGAGGGGGAAACCTTCTAACCTCCATGCCATATTGTCGAAGTAGTACCAACATACAGAGAATATAACATACATTGAAGACAATTAAAAATAATAGATATATATATACTTATGCTAACTTAAGAATACTAAACAATATATTATAGGTATAATAGATGGTCGTAGCGAACGCCCAAGTGGCAGTTATAGATTACAACTAATATACATCTTTATGTATCTGTAGCAATAATTACTACGCTTATCCATGAGTGTTGGGGGGAGGGGGGGATAAAGGGACTGACAAAGATGCTGGCCCTGCCTTCTATATGGCAAACTGAAGAAGTAACTACTCGACTTACATTGAGCACACCTCTGTTTGCGAGATGCTACCTCTGTTTATTTATTCTCTGTCCTTGAACCAATCTAGGTTCACGTTAATTTGAATTCACTATAACTGGAACGTATGTTTTCTTTAACCGTGATTTGAACTAATCCGGATGTACAGCATGAGTTTAATTTTAGAATTGTAAATAATGTAAATATACTTAATGTGGTAAATAAGTTTAAGGCCCCAAATAGTAGGGATATTTATGATATGTCTCCAAATTTTCTAAAGAAAATAATCCATAGTATTGCCCCAATAATTACTTATTTGTGTAACATTTGTTTAACTGAAGGTACCTTCCCTAGGGTTCTCAAAGTAGCCAGAACCATTCCTGTTTATAAGAAGGGTAAACATGATAATCTATCTAGTTACCGTCCTATTTCCTTGATACCTGTATTTGCAAAGATTTTAGAGACACTTGTGCTTCAACAACTGTACGGTTACTTTGAGGGACATCATCTGCTTGTACCTGCCCAATTTGGTTTCAGAAGGGGTCAGTCCACAGTTTCGGCAGTGGACTCTCTTCTTCAACAGATTCTTTCTGGTTTTGAACTGAAGTCATCTACTGCAGTTCTCCTTTGCGACCTCTCTCGGGCATTTGATTGTGTGAGTCACGAAATCATTATTTCAAAATTTAAAAAGTATGGTCTGACGGATGCTGCCCTCAATTTGATCAACTCTTATCTTAGTAGTAGACAGCAAATAGTGAGTTTGAATGGTGTAAATTCCACTCCTTTAAATGTTAAGAATGGGGTTCCTCAGGGCTCTGTTCTGGGGCCCTTTCTTTTTATTGTATACATGAATGACCTGTATTATAAACTTAATCATAATGTCGTACTTTATGCAGACGACACCTCCTTGTTTGCTAGTGATAAAGATTGTGCTTATGCTGAAGCCACAGTTAGACAGTCATTTGACCTTGCTTCTGACTGGTTCAGATCAAACAAATTGGCTCTCAATGATGAAAAAACTCAGTCTATTTTGTTTAGTTTAAGGAGATTGAGTAAGGAACAAGTTACACCTGTAAAATTGCTTGGCTTTACTCTTGACCCTGCACTTTGCTGGAGTGATCACATTGATCATCTTTGTGTAAAGTTAAGTAGAGTTTTATTTCTCTTACGTAGATTAAAACAGGATATGCCAAATAGCTTTCTGAAGTTTGCCTACAATGCATTCTTTCAGTCTCACTTGATCTATGGAACGAGGCTTTGGGGCCACTCCAGCAAGGTCCAGAGTGTCCTTTTGGTACAGAAAAAGGCTGTACGCTTAATAAGTGATGCATATTATCTGGATCATTGCAAGCCTCTATTTGTATCTAATAGCATAATGTCAGTAATTAATGTATATATTTTGCAGTGTATCATTGCCATTAAGAAGCATGAGAGTGGGTACTTAACTAATCGTGAAATCCATTCTCATGTAACACGAAATTGCAATAACATTCATGTGACGGGATCTAGGTTGGGTAAAGTGTTAAATTGCTTTCCTGTTTCAGGTGTGAGGTTTTTTAATCACCTGCCATTGGCTGTAAGAACCTTAGCTAGGCCTAAGCTGGAACCATTGCTGAAAGCATGGCTCTTAGAGAACCCCTTCTATAGCTTAAGGGAATATTTTGAGGCTGATTTCTCAGATTTAATTGGGCATGTGAATGCTTAGTTCAGGTCTGTATTTGCTTGGTTTTCTTCTCCTTGCATGGAGTGCTGCATGCAGGCTTGCCTTGCTTTTGTTTTGTTTTTATTTATTTTAGCTGTGTGACTTGCTAGTTTTAGATAATCTATTGATATAACTTACTAGTTTTGCATGGTGTGATTTTGTGCTTTTTAGTTTGGTTTTATTTTTTAGCATGATTAGTATTTATTAAATACTTAGAATAATATCTTTTGACTTAGCCTATTGTATTGCAATGTACTGAATGGCCAAATAAATCTTTGAATCTTTGAATCTTTGAATCTTTGAATCTTAATGTATTCTTTACACTCAGCATATAAACGTTGAGTATAAAGAATATCTGGTACACTGTCTAGGCCCTAAACATAACCCTTGATTAATACACTCACATTTAACTAGAATAACACGGTAGGGCTCACGCGTATCTCCTCCCCATTCCAATAATTACGTCACTGAGGCAAGCCTCGCCACGCACCAAAATGAGACCCATGTCAACTTTTGCTCATAATTTCGATTTGACCAATACTATATTTCATATTAACTTTAATATTTATAAAAATATTATTCTAGCGTGGTACCATTCGTTTATTATTCTTAATAAATCAAGTAGTTCACAAACTAACATAACATTTTCATTATACTGCTTTATTGATAACTAGATAAAAATAATTACGTACCTTGTGATTAAAAACATTAACAACACACACTACAGTAGTAATATAAACACATGGTGCAGCGCGCGCGGTCTGGTGGTATGACGTCACATGTCTACTGCGCAGCATCCTCGTGAGCTTTTTGTATATTATAGTTACCGTGAATACACCAACAAAAGATATCTTATCTACGGTACAGTTCTGCCGCTTAGATCGTGACCTTATTAAATAAATTGTGCGAGATAGATAAAGCTAGTCATTAGATAGAAAATCACTCTTCTTCCATTACTGAACTGACGTGCCACTACGCCACTTTAATATTTCGTCGTCATCGCTACGCATTGGCAAGCCCCGCCTATTACGTTATCGTGTTAGGTTACCATTGATGGGCCAGGCACGTTGTGGTGACAGGAATGTAGCACAGCTGGAACGTGACATAAGTATAGAGCATTTCTTTCCTCTGTGAGCATTAGCAAAGATTATAGAACTATAGTTTTATAATCGTTGGCATTAGTGAAAGAAGAAGCTGTGATAAGAACGAGGAATCAGGTTATGTAGGGCGGTTTATTGTCATTACCGAGTTATATTGAGGTTATATTCTAATATAATTTGCCATATTATTATGTTTTTAGTATGTATTATGTTTTAAATACAATGTAATTGAAATGTTCTGTGGCCTACCTTTAAATTGAAATACTATTTATCATACTTCCATTATTGTTAAATACTAGTGTTGTTTACTATGCTAATGTTATATTAAAGAAGGAATACTCAGCATATTGATTAAAACAAATTCTGTCAATATATTTCAAATAATAATTTTTTTTATTACATGCTATTGCATATTACGGTAATATACAGGGTGATTCAAAACTATACGGCAATCTCTTGGAAAATTATTCTATAGCTAAATATAAGAAAAAAGTTCATATAAAGATATGCCTGAAAACGCTTCGTTAGCGATTTACGGCTAGCGAAAAATTTCACCTAGAACTCTGTACACTCGGTGAAGTAAGGCCGTATAAAAATGTTAAATGTAGTTACAAAGATACAAATGCCATTGTTTCTTATGTATCTGAAGAATTGAATAGAATTGGTTCCAGAGCTGTAAAGGCAATAATTTCAGAGATATATTACGTAAAACACAAGAATTTGTGCAAAGAAATAACACACTTTTGTGTTTAACATAAGATTACTTCCATAAATGGTAAATTAAGGTGTATTAAAAAAATACATTTGTAGAACATTTTTACTCTGAAAAGATTCATGTGAATTACTCAGGAAAAAAATTAATAATAGATATTGAAATGTCGCTTTACTTAAAATCAAAACAGAGGCACATAAACCGCACATTCTTAACTGCATAAAATATTAAAACATATTTAGGTTGGGAGTAACAGCTGATCATTTATTCAAAACTGAACATCAACATAAAATGTATTTAACTTTATAAAAATGTAAAAATCACCTACAATAGTTGCTCAAAGTGTCCTCCGTTTTAACCAATGCATGTTTTTGCACGACGAATCCATTCTTTTCTAGCGCGTTTCATAACGTTTGGAACATTTTTCATAGTTTCTACCGCTTCTGTAATGCGATTTCGTAACTCCTCTAAGGTGTTAATCCGTTTTTAATAAACAATTGTCTTCATCCAACCCCAAAGAAAAAAGTCTGTTGGCGTGAGGTCGGGAGATTGTGGTGGCCATTTTACTGGTCCGTTTTGACCAATCCATTTTCTACTGTATGTATTATTTAAATAGTCTTTCACATTATTAGAAAAATATGGAGATGCACCGTCGTGCATCTAATATGTGTTGAAAAGGAATATCTTCCAAGAGGGTTGGCAGGTTTATTCTTAAAAAAAAATAAGTATGCTTCTCTGGTAAGACAATTATGTAAGAAAAACGCACCAATCAAATTATCACCCAGAACACCAAGCCTGAATACAATGACTGAAAATGTAGGTTGAAAATGTCTCGTCGCAGTTTCGTGTGGGTTTTCGTACACCCAAGTATGGGTACTACAAAAATTTACAATTCCATTTCTAGTGAAGCAGGATTCATCAGTAACCAGAATTTGTCGAATAAAATAATGATGTCATAAACAATTTCTTCTTAACCAACGGCAGAACATCTTCCGTTTATTAATATCTTGCGGTAATAAGTCTTATATGAAATTGGTATAACTGTGTTTCATGAAATGTTCACCATACGCTTGACTGGGAAATATTGAAATGCCGTGATAATCGTCTGGTGCTTGTGGTTGGCGATAATTCTACAGAATTTATTATTACTTGTTCATTATTATGGTTTCTCGTACTAATTTGACAACCAGTATCTATTCGTTTTGGTTTAAAGCTACCAGTTTCTCTGTCGTCTTTTCACAGCTTCAAATGTTTTGCGATCATGTGTTCTTCAATGAGGAAAAGTATCACGATATTCCTGAACTGCAGCTAAACCACTGTTGTAAACTTTACCGTAAACCAGTATCATGTCCGTATACTCTTCAAACAAATACTGTTTGACATTGCCATTATTTACTAAGATAATTATGTACAATTTTACAAAAACTGTATACAATTTTTCAAAAAATCACAGGATCTCACAAAATACAATCTTCAAGCACACAATACAAAAAACACCATAAAGGTGATTCAAATAACTTCACGAACTGAAATGTTGACCAGCTGATATTGTCAACCTTTGCAAAAAAATTATAATGATAATAAGTTTTGAATAAATGATCAATTATTACTGTCAAACTTAATATTTGTTATTATATTATGCAGTTAAGAATGTGCGTTTTATGTGCCTCTGTTTTGATTTTAAGTAAAGCGACATTTCAATATCTATTATTAATTTTTTTCCTGAGTAATTCACATGAATCTTTTCAGAATTAAATTTTCTACCAATTTATTTTATTAATACTCCTTAAATTACCATTTATGGAAGTAATCTTACGTTAAACACAAAAGTGAGATATTTCTTTGCACAAATTCTTGTGTTTTACGTAATATATATCTGAAATTATTGCCTTTACAGCTCTGGAACCAATTCTATTCAATTCTTCAGATACATAAGAAACAATGGCATTTGTATCTTTGTAACTACATTTAACATTTTTATACGGCCTTACTTCACCGAGTGTACAGAGTTCTAGGTGAAATTTTCCGATAGCCTAACTTGCTAACGAAGCATTTTCAGGCATATGTTTATATGAACTTTTTTTCTTATTTTTAGCTATAGAATGAGTTCGCAAGAGATTGCCTTATAGTTTTGAATCACCCTGTATACTGCTGTATAATTAATGTATATAAAATAAACATTTTTAAGTACTTACCCACAAACTCATAATATAAACACACTTTTTCTAATGCCATATTTTCTGCTCAAAACAAGAGATTTTTATAAGAAATATTATATAATAGTATTTTGTGAACAACATGTTATTCAATCTAATTTATGAAATCTCCCTTTCATTTGCATATATTTTAAGTTAAGTAGCAATAAATATATACAGTACAAGTAAACGTCACGCAACACAAATTTATTACAATATAAGCACAAAATGTACAAACATATTACAATACAAGTACATAATGCACGAATACTACGTGAATCTTTTGTGAATCCCTCTGGTCTGAGGAAGGTGAGCGTGGTTCACCGAAATCGATCACCGTAGTATTCGTGCATTATGTACTTGTATTGTAATATATTTGTACATTTTGTGCTTATATTGTAATAAATTTGTGTTGTGTAACGTTTACTTGTACTGTATATACCAACACGTTTTATGCTAATTAAAAAACTATCAATAAATATAGTGTAAGATGAATTTAAGAAACTATTAAGTGTTTCATGCGCCACAGAGTTTTATTTTTACAATGTAGAAGCTGGACTCATGTTCCATGTTTATAATATGTTTTTATTAAGTTATATTTGTGTATATATGTGCTTACTTTTCATCAAAGAAAACACTAAATGATAAATACAGTACCATAATAATACGTTAGCGGGATAGTCGTGTATTTATTTATTTTGCATACCAACAATTAAATCCAATTTTACATTTATACAAATACTCAAGATGACTATCACAACAGTTTTACACAAGCAACATTTACCTGGCAACTAATACTATTAAAACTACTAACATACATATTTCAAATCATTATTGTTTTAATAATAATAACTAGGTTCACTGTGTTTTGAAAATACTAGTAATACTGGGCAATATTTAACAACAGAATTTGACATACCTCAGAGTTAGTGTCAATTTAGTAAAACCTTACCGGGCAGAGGCAGTGATACAATCTCATTTACTCTTAGTTAATGAGACGTGCAACTTACAGCTAAACCACGAAAAACTACTCTAAATCGTTCCAGTTTCATATTACAAGGCTATATTGACGATAACTCAGAGTTGGTGTCAATTAGTAAAGCCGTGCCAGGCTGGATCAGTGATACAATCTTATTTACTCGTAGTTAATGAGACGTGCTACTTACAGTCATACCACGAGATTCTAATCAAAATAGTTCCAGTTTCATATTACAACGTTATATTAACAATAACTCGGAGTTAGTTTCAATTAGTAAAGCCGTAAAAGGCAAACCAGCGATACAATCTCAATTCCTCGTTTAATGAGAGGTGCAACTTATAGTTAAAGCAAAAGAGTCTGCTGGAAGTGGTTGCAGTTTCATAATACAGGGTTATATTGACAATAACTCATGGGTAATATCAATTAGTAAAGCCGCTCTAGGCTGAGCCAGGGATACAATCTCTTCCATTCCACTCTTTGCAACACTCCTTCATACTCCTAGGTGATTGTAACAGATTTTAAATATTTCATATTTTTAACTTCGTACTATCAGCTTTACTATGGTGAGAATATAAATCTCATGCTCCTTACAAAATAAATAGCATTATTAAGCATGGAATTCAATACAGCCTGAACTGGAAACCCCCATCACACTTGCACTTATCTTTTAATTGCTAAATTTGGTGTATATTTTAGTTTTAAACTAACAGTAATTTCCTTCAATTATCAAACCTAGATAAAGGTATATGGTCCCAACCCTAATGAAGGTTCATATATCATTATGTCATTGACACGGTAAACGTGCTCAACTCAGCCCTTTTAAAGTCCTGTAACAATTGGGTTATGATCCTATTTAATTTACGGTGAATGTGAATTGCCGATTGTAAACAAGTGCTTTGGAATGTAATCAACGTCGGTGTAATGCTGACTGCATTGTATTCTACTGTAGCCACACAGCCAGACCACAGCAGTACAAAGTGTTCTACACTTCTCCTTGGGAATGGATCTCTGTATTGTAACCGAGAGACGTATTAAAATAATGAGAACAAACAAATTACAACATATTTCTAGTATATAATTATTATGATGTTTAGGTTAAACAAATGATAGCTCAAAACATGTCATATTTCCGGTCGGCTTAAAACGTTTTTTACACAAGGATATTATTTTCTAACATTACAATGATATTTTTATTGTTTAGCAAACAATCAGGGTGATAGCAAAAAGCAGTTTTAAAATGTATTCAAACAATTCAGGGACCAAAACTATAGGAACAACAGAACTTAATTATACGTACAGTAATAATCGAAACTTGTACGAGTCAATAAAAAAATGTTTTGCTCTAATAAAGTACTTCTAGGTGAAAAATTGGCAGTTTTATCTAAATAAACGCAGATAGAAAACACGAACACATTGAATTTGCCATGAAAGAATGACAATATACGACAAGAGATATTCAGTGCTGCACAATATCCTCCAGAACATGGCAGAATACATAACGACATTCCCATTGACTAACAATACGTGTTGTATGTGTATTGACTGACGTCATCTCCTTTAAGTAATATGACTTTGAAACTGATCGATCACGGAAGAGGTCACACTTACTAGTAGAGGCTCATTTAGCCAAAGATTGCTCGATCACGGCAGAGGTCACACTTACTAGTAGAGGCTCATTAAGCCAAATACTGGTCTATCACGGCAGAGGTCATACTCACTAGTAGAGGATCATTAAGCAAAATACTGTTCTATCAAGGCAGAGGTCACACTCACTAGTAGAGGATCATTAAGCAAAATACTGTTCTATCAAGGCAGAGGTCACACTTACTAGTAGAGGATCATTAAGCAAAATACTGTTCTATCAAGGCAGAGGTCATACTTACTAGTAGAGGATCATTAAGCCAAATACTGTTCTATCAAGACAGAGGTCATACTCACTAGTAGAGGATCATTAAGCAAAATACTGTTCTATCACGGCAGAGGTCACACTTACTAGTAGAGGATCATTAAGCAAAATACTGTTCTATCACGGCAGAGGTCACACTTACTAGTAGAGGATCATTAAGCAAAATACTGTTCTATCAAGGCAGAGGTCATACTCACTAGTAGAGGATCATTAAGCAAAATACTGTTCTATCAAGGCAGAGGTCACACTTACTAGTAGAGGATCATTAAGCCAAATACTGGTCGATCACGGCAGAGGTCATACTCACTAGTAGAGGATCATTAAGCAAAATACTGTTCTATCAAGGCAGAGGTCACACTTACTAGTAGAGGATCATTAAGCCAAATACTGGTCGATCACGGCAGAGGTCATACTCACTAGTAGAGGATCATTAAGCAAAATACTGTTCTATCAAGGCAGAGGTCATACTCACTAGTAGAGGATCATTAAGCCAAATACTGGTCGATCACGGCAGAGGTCATACTCACTAGTAGAGGATCATTAAGCAAAATACTGTTCTATCAAGGCAGAGGTCACACTTACTAGTAGAGGATCATTAAGCCAAATACTGGTCGATCACGGCAGAGGTCATACTCACTAGTAGAGGATCATTAAGCAAAATACTCTTCTATCAAGGCAGAGGTCACACTCACTAGTAGAGGATCATTAAGCAAAATACTGTTCTATCAAGGCAGAGGTCACACTAGCTAGTAGAAGCTCATTATACCAAATACTGGTCGATAATGGAGAGGTCACACTTACTTGTAGTGAATAAATTATCCGAAACCTGATTGATCGTGTGAGAGGTCACAGTTATTACTAGAAACTCAATTGGCCTAGGTTAAAAAAAATAACCAGGCCATATGAAATCTAGCCTTCATTTAGATGTGAAGTAGTCTACATGTACGTATAAAGTAAATAATTAATTATAAAACACCGACAAATTTATAATTTGGTAAAATTGTTGACAATCTTATTTTAAATCTAAACCCTTAACTTAAACCCAAGACCCCAAATATTCTGTACAGTGATGCAATCGAACTACCATACTATTTTAAAACGTAAGTGTTTTTGTATATGGGTTTTATACTGTTTACATTATAAGGTTGACAGATTAGTTGGCCGGTAAATCTCCCAAGGCAATAAGTTGCTCATACATGATGGATGGTCGCTGTGAATACATAACGGCACACTAATGTCAGAGCTCTTCATATTAGTTGGCCGGTAAATCTCCCAAGGCAATAAGTTGCTCATACATGATGGATGGTCGCTGTGAATACATAACGGCACACTAATGTCAGAGCTCTTCATATTTTTGTTGTAAGAAGTTTATAAATTAAGATTCTAGGCTCCACTACTTTTCTCCTTTTTTCAACGTTTTACTTCAGTCGTCAGTTCAGTTCACACCTAATTATTAAATTAACTACATCATCGTACTTAATAATTATCACCTATATAATTTTATATACATTTTTAATTTTTTAAACTTTACAAAAATTGAATTATTTAAATTTAGTTATCATAAGCCAGTTCAGAAATGTAAAAATGAAATATTTATAGATTGTGAGGTTGATGCTGTAGATTTTTAGTAGAACTATTTGAAACTTAATTTTGTTTTAAAACAGCAAATTTCACATTACAATAATGTCATGATACTAACCATTAGGCCTCATGCTGGGCCATGAGCACTGTACGTGTATTGGTGGGAGGGAGGGTCAATACCATCGTACGTGCATGAGTAGATGAGAGGTGCAATACCACTGTACAATTATGGGTGGGAGGATGGGTCAATACCATCGTATGTGTATGGGTTGGTGGGAGATCAATAAAGTACCACTGTACGTGTATGAGTAAGTGATACAACGAATTTATTGAACCAATCAACAACATCACATTGTTACAGGCTACGTCAGTACTACAGCTAAGGTTTACAAGCTACATGTCAGTAATATACAAGCCACAGTATATACAATGGTCACTAATTCTATGCCATGTACAAACAGAAATTTTTTTTAAATTAAAAAAAGTCAAGCCATGCGGTAAAACTACTTTCATAAAACAGCATTTCAAGCAAGTACACGCACAAGTAAGCAGAAGCGACTTACATTAACAAACCAATAGGTCAAAAAATTCATCAATCTTATACATCGGATTTTGTACTAGCCAAGACAGGATGGTGTTTTTAAAACTTTTCTTTTCCAGGTTTCTTACTTCACCAGGTAAGTGATTTAAAAAACGTATCCCTGAAACAGTAGAAGACTTGTCTCTTTTATCTGTCCTTGACCTGGGTATTACAAGTTTTGTATTGAACCTAGTATCATGATTATGTACTGAACTAGTTACAATAAAATCATCCAGATTGTTTTTAATCCTAAGAAAACATTGAAATATATACAAATTGACTACAGTAAGAACGTTTTGCTCATTAAATAGTGGTCTACAGTGATCTTTATACTGAGCATGGCATAAAATCTAAATAGCCTTTTTTTTGCAGTAGCAAGATTTTATGGACCTTGGGTGAGTGGCCCCAGAGAATCAATACATAGGACACATGTGATTGGAAAAAGGCAAAGAAGGCCAATCTCAAGGTATGTTGAGGCAGTTGTTCTCTTAGGTGCCTAAGAAGGTATAGGGACCCTGCAAAGTTTGGTAGTTGGTTAATGTAGTCCAGCAAACTAAGACACGGGTCAAGTATAATACCAAGGAGTTTTACGGATCCTTGGGTAGGGAGAGCAAGGGGTTTACAGAGGCTAAATGTTATGTTCTGAGCTTTTTATTATTAAGTGCTAACCTATTATCAATAAACCATTGAGAGGCTACATCATAAAGTACATTTACAGACAGCTCAGCCTGCTCACGAATTGTCTTACAAGATATAAGGGATGTGTCGTCGGCATAAAGTAAACATTTGCCATCCAGTTGCCAATAGAGGTCATTTATGGTCACCAAAAGAGCAAGGGTCCCAAAATGGAGCCCTAAGGACTCCATGCTACTGTTCCAACTTACTATCTGATGACGGTCTAAGGCAAGACTTGACTAATCTCAAAGCACTACTCTCCAGGCCATACTTTCCTAGCTTGAGGAGCAGGATTTCGGGTGAAACGCATTCAAACGCCCGGGAAAGATCACATAAAATTATGGATGTCGACATTTTTGACTCAAAAGTGTCAATAATTAATTGCACTACAAAATCTACAGCTAAAATTGTCGACTTGGCCTTCCTGTAGCCAAACTGCCCAGGTACTAGAAGGTTGTGTGCTTCAAGATGGTCGTACAGTTGTGCAAACATCAGGGCCTCAAAAAATCTTCGAGAATACAGGGATCAACGATATTGGTCTGTAGCTAGCTACATTATCTTTTTTCCCTTCACTGGCACTGTTCGAGACAGTTTAAGAGCATTTGGGAAGCAGCCTGCCAGAAAACACACATTTATCAAATGAGCCAATAAAGGAGCCAGTACCCATATCATACGTTTCAAAATATTAGGGGTCATACCATACCATAAACAACCTTACTATTTGACTGCTTAAAACCCATTACTACACTGACTACATTCTGTACAGAAACACACTTCTATTCAAAAGAAGATGCACCATTTGGTATGTTTGACAATAAGACTGATGCGCCCACATTTTGTGTCACATTTGGAATGCCCGACATGATACAGTCAACTGAACTTACAAAATAGGGATTAAAATCATCAGGGGGCGCAAAAGTAGGATCCACAGTACTGGATTTAGGTTGAGGTCTATTTTGGTTTATTAAGTTCCAGGCCGCCTTACATGGATTGGGAGCCCCTAATATATGAGAGGCATTAGCATTGATCTTGGCCATTTTAATTTTTTTACAATATTCACCTCTAAGGCTTTTAAGTAGGTTTGACAATTCCGGTCTTACACCAACTAAGTTATTAACTAGAGTGAGTTCAGCCTTAAATCTAGAGAGTTCCGGAGTAAACCAGTTACTAATATGATGTGCTTCTTACTGTAATAGGGGCCTAAATCATTAGGTCATGACGATTTTTCATAAGTTATTCAAGATAAAGTTTCCTTACATGTTTTACGAAACACTAATTGCATAGATGATACCTTTTTTAACCTGATGGGAAAGACATGTTCAAAAGCTCGGTTAAAGTTATTGTGGAAATTCATATACGCATAATTGGCTGGCAATGTTTTTATTTTGTCAAACCAGATGTGCACTCTCTGATCCAGAAAACTCAGAAAATTCGCTACAGCATTCTCATTATACACCCTAAAAGATATGATTTTGCGAGTCTGATATTTTCGGCATACATCTGAGTATGACACAGAAAGTAGTACATGCTTGTGGTCAGCCACGCTAACAGAGGCCTCATACTCCCAACAGTCCAAATTGGTAAGGAAAGTATCCAGAGATGCAGGTCCTCTTGTAGGTTGGACTATAGTACAATATATGTTAAATGTTCTTAGCAGATTAACAAATTTAATAGAACTGTTTGAATGATCAAGTAGGTCAATATTATGGTCAGTCCCTATAATTACAAAGACACCTACCGTCAAAAGAAAGCCTAAGCATCTCTCAAGCAGTTCGAGAAATCTATGTATACTACCACTAGAGGAATGATACATACTTACGACTGCCATGGACAGGGTAGGCAACAAGACACCGGCAAATTCAGCCTGCAGGTCCTCTAAAAAATTAATGAGATCCAAAGGCCTGCACTCATCAGCAAGATTTCCAGTGCGATATACAGTAGAACCACCGCTGGAAGATTGCCTGCAGTAATGTGCAACAAGTTTCAACTGACCGATGTTACTATAAAACGGGACCTCCTCACTTAAAAGCCAATGTTCACAAACGCAAAGTACATCAATTTTACTTTCAGATGACAATATTTCTTGTTCATTAATTTTGTTTCTTATACATTGAACATAAATTGAACACATTGTTAGTTTCTCACGAGAGCCCCCCCCCCCTCGTTCGTGGTAAGGCTGGCCCTTCCCTAAAAAATTCTGAGATGTGACAAACTCAGAACCACTACCTTCAGAACACTGTACGTGTATGGGTGGGTGTGTGGGATAATACCACTGTACGTCTACTTATGGCTTTCGAGTGGCAACTCCGTTTTTAGTTGAATAAAACCGAAAAAAAACGTGTCCACTCGTGAAAAAGCTAGGCTTCAGAACACTTACCTTCGGAAGAAACCACTGACGGAATCGAGCTTTTGAATTCATTTCCTGTCTGAGAGGGAGATATGGAATCGAGTAAGGGAGAACCATTGGGGTCAATATGGGACAAGTCATTCACAAGTACAGGACACTTCTGATTTACAGTTACCTGGCTGTTATAATAAAATGTTCCAATGAAATGTTCCAACGAAGAATTGCCAAGTCTACTGAGATGTCTGCCATCTCGACTAAGATGACCTCCACTGATTACAAGGTTCGCATCTGTAAAATGAACTCCAAAGTTATTGCACATACTATCCAGTTGGTCATTGAAATGCATCAAGGCTACATTGTTAATGTCTCTTCGACGAATGATGCTATTGACCACGATCCTGTAAACTGGGAACCTCTTTCTGGCTGTACACAGCAAATCGGCCATGCTGTGGAGTGCTTTCCGCTTCCCCCAGCCGCCGTTATAGTCGGGACCCCCATTATAGCCTTGAACCAGATCGTTAGTTCCTACTAGCAAGTAGATAATTCCAGGCTGAGTATCTACATAAGATACAAGTTTTTTCATTGTTTGCTATATGTTTGCCCCTGGATTAACATCTGCTATTGCACCATTCTCAGTACATCTCCTCCAGAATGCCTCAAAAGAGAATCGCCAATCAACAATACCTCATCCATTGGAGTAGGCAAGGATAAGCCGAGTGTATGTTCACCCTCCAGTGACTAACTTGTACACACTACAGGAGATATATTTACATTACTAGCATTAGATGTTAGGTGCAATAACACTGTACGTGTATGGGTAGATGGGAGGTACAACACCACTATACAATTATGTGTGGGAGGGTAGGTAAATACCGTCGTATGTGTATGGGTTGTGGGAGGCCAATACTACTGTACGTGCATGAATAGATGAGAGACGGGCTGTACGTTCAAATCCCGAGAGACCGTTGCCCCCATTTAGTGTAACACGCCACTGGTGGTGGTGTAGATAAACTAAAAATAATATAATAAATCTGACATGAATAGTATTTGTCGACTTTTCATATAATATTAATTATATTTTGGTTAAATGTTAATAAAATTAGTGTTAAAGGTGACAAAATGATGACAAACGAATCCTACACTGGGTTGGACATACCTTACAAATTGTTACATAAAAGTATTAAAACAAAAAACATCCAGCAATTGTATTTATATATTTTACATAAAATATATTTTACATAAAATATATCTCTAACGTATGTTATATCTAGATACATGATCATATAAATAACATTTGTAAAAGTGTTATTCGTATAAACAAAGTAATAATTGTTTAAGAGCCTGCAAAGGTAATCGCCAAATTGGATTTAAAACCCACATGAGCAGTGTTAAATGCGGTACACGTTTGAGAGAGCGTAAAAGTTACTAGTGGATCCACATTTTAAAATTTTGATTGTTCATTTGTAGGCCTAGTACCATAAACATTATAAAGTAAAATGCTTTCTATTGTATTTAATTATAAATCACTATGTTTTAAATTAAAATTAGATTACTATAATTGGACCGTACAGAAAGTGATCTGCGTACTTTACTTAGCCCATGTACAGGTTTTTAGCAGCAGAAGAGAATCGTTTCACTGATGAGCTGACTTACTTCACGGACGTGACTAACTGCCGGCTTCAAGTGTTCAAACTCCGCAATAGTTTAGTTGAAAACAATAACTGTAATGAATTGTAGAAATTTGTTTAATGATATTTATTGTTTACATTATTATTCATTGTGTTATTGTTATTATTAATTGTTATTTGAATTTTAAATTGTTTAATTTAAATGCTTGATTCGTTAGTGTTAACTTAACCAACCAATGGCTGATAATGACTTAGTGAGTGGAGCTTGGTACTGTGCTGCCAGCCTGTGGCTTTCGTTTGCTAGTTGCCACGACAACATTAAATGTAATGTAACGGTGGGAGAAGAGTAGTTCTCTATCTCACTTCCACAACTCAGAGCTTATCTCTCGCATAGGTGCTTCCAGTAAAGTGGCCTACCTATAGTATCTTTTACGCTCTTTCAAAGAATATAAAATTTCTATTTTTCTGACAAATCATAAAGTCACAGTTATGGATTAACATTAGCTCAATACGGCGACTACCTCTGCAGACTCAAAAGTCTAACCTCTGAAATAGAAGTTTCTGGAACAGTGCCCTCATCCGCAATATATTACTCAGTTTCTGCAACAGCAACTCTAATCTCCAATGGTTGTGATTCATTTTAAAGATAATTTGCGATCGTTAGTCTCACGGCTGAAAGTTACTTAGTCGCACGATTACTTGTTCGTTAGTAATACATCACACAACTAATCATATCTCATTAAACCTAACGACACTGCCACTGTAATAAACAATACTCTAAGAATGACAGATGATGTCGATTGTTGGGGCTCTACGGAATGAGCGGAACACTTGCAATCTTGTTCCAAACAAAGAAACAATGTCTTCATTGTCCCAGTCACAAATACGAGGAGATTTATTCCAAAGTACGACAGCCAACTCCATTTGTTACATGTCACAAGCGATGGGGAACAACTCGCCTTTACCCTAATACAAATCACCATTATTTTGAGTCTTTTAAATTTTCTTTTGAACTATGAAATTATTATTTTAAAGAAACATTTTTTGTACGTTTATCATGAACGTTAAACTCGCATTAAGACAAAAAAATTTAGATTACCTTTTTGTAGCATTTTTTTACTGTAATTCCTTTTCCAGATAATTTCTTCGTAATACGCTTATTGAAAAACAATAAAAGTATAGTTTTTACTTTAGTTTATAGCGTGTCGAAACAACTGAATAACGTTGTGGTGGTTCTAAATAGAGCATTTTTGAACTGAGTGTTTTTTTCTTCTGAAATTATTACTCATACTACAAGAAGATTTACTGAAATGAAACTAAATAGCTGCCAAATAAACAACAACATTTGCGATGAATATGCAAATTGTTCGACTGCTCACTATTGAAGAAACGATAAATGAAACAGTTCATTAAAAAAGTAATGATTGTGAAAAAATAATATTTCCGGCAGCGAGATGCTTTCAAAAATTGTATCTTTTAGTTGATTTGTGTTTAACTTAAAGTGAAAGTTTCGATTTGGGAGTTGTTTCATTAGGCGAAGTATTCAGCTTGAACTAGGATACGAATAAGACTTGTATAGTTTGATTTCAGTTTGTTACTATAAACCACAATGAAGTTTAGAAAACGTGGTAATTTAGGCTATTGGGGAAATGCATAAAAAATTATAATCTCGCTCTTTTACCATTTACGAGATGATTTGGAGTGTAGTTA
Organism: Stictocephala bisonia; assembly: GCA_035578905.1. Taxonomy (NCBI): domain Eukaryota; kingdom Metazoa; phylum Arthropoda; class Insecta; order Hemiptera; family Membracidae; genus Stictocephala; species Stictocephala bisonia. Next base: position 3,348 of record JAQJVL010006384.1, on the reverse strand, counting down.
TATTTTTATAACAAAAGTGTGCTTTTAATAACCTTTCTTGCGTTTGTATTTTAGTTTTGTTGTCACTTTGATTTAAAATGTTTTGCGGCCCTGTCCCTTGGATGGAACTTCCTAGGATTGTTTGTGAGCAAGCCAACTATTTTATCTCACTGGGCACTGGGCGGCTCACGCTGCTGGACAAATAATATGCTAGATTTACTAATCTAACAATCCTAATTAGATTTGTCTTCCTTCGTACATGCCTAATAATTTAGGGTGTGTGACCAATATTTTAAAGATTTTAACTTTATTTTTTTTTTTTATTTTGCTATCGAGTAATGTCAAAGATAATAAAAATGCATTTTGTTATTTTCTAAAATCTTTTTAAAAGCAAGGAAAGAGCCTTAGTGTAATGATTGTAATATTATTATTTCTATAAAGTCCGGCTTCTCTCAGTTCTGTTTGGGACTGGACAGTTATTTCTTAAATTTGCCACACTTTAATACTATGTATTGATTAAAATCAAAATTCAAATTAAAATGTACCTTCTTTCAATATTAGGTTGAATTAAGTGAGATATTTTAAATATATACACCAAAACACCAATTGAAAAATGATTATGGATGCTAGCAATTATTCATTCATAATGGATGAATTAGTGCATCAATTCATTCACGATTATGGAATTAAAGCATAGAAACACATTTCAAATGAATACATAACGTTTATTTTAATATTACTTTTTAAAATTGGTACAACGTTCAAAGCAAAACATAAATGATTAGAAATGCTACTAATGTTTCATTCAAATATACAAATAGGTTGAAATGTTATTTTTACTAATTAAATAATCTTTGTTTGCAAATTTGGCTAAAACCCCAAATTTACAACAAGCTCTGACAAAAATGTCTATATTTATAGAAAATATATAATTCAAAAAGTTAACAAACAGCAGTAAGTTGTTGAAATGATGAATATTGCTAAAATTATTTTATATTATAAATTAGTATTGCAGTTAATTGTTAAAATAAATAACATCATTTGGGGGACAAAGATATGAAAACAAAATAATATGAACTGTAATCTTTTATTTTCATTTATTCGTAAGACGTCTATCGTCAAGATAGGGGCGAATATGCATTTCGAATGAGTGTGATAAGTGTAAATGAGCGAATTTAGGCATTGTTACAAACTAAGGCCGACTATTCCTTAGAAAGTGTCACTAATTAATAGCCCAATGACGAATGAACAGCCGGTGATTATCAGCTGATCCCTTTCAAAATTTGTTACGACTCTTATTGGGATCGAACTGAGAACGATTAGCTTATGAAGCTGGCATTTAACCAACTACGCTACCTCCTATAGTACTTAAAATGAAAAATATTAGGAATACAACAAATAAACTTCTAGATTGTTCAATTCTCACATCATTCTCTTATACTGAAAAATGTCATGTTCCTAATTTGGATAAAGTTGGATTAGTGATTAACATCGATACTCAGTCCACTCCATACTCATAATAAATATCATATCTAAACTCTAAACACTCACTTTTTTTAACTTTTTTGGCTATAAAATCTTTAGTCAAATCGTTAAAATCTAAGGCTTGAAAAACTTAGCATTTGCATCAAAACTAGCAAAAGTAGAATCTAGAATCTTTGTCAGAAGTCAAGTTCCTCGAGTAGTTCTTGATTCTTTTCAACACGCTGAACGATCTTTCTCCAGATGCTTTAGATGCCATCGTGCAAAGAATAATGTGCAAATCTGTGTCCATATTTGGAAATAATGCTGTCAACTGTTTTTCACAAATCAATTGCAGATACTCCAAAAGTAGATTCCTCGGAGGCTTGGTAATTTTGTTAAAGTGAGATTCTCTTTCATCGTCAAATATACCTTCAAAAAAGCCTTTGAACTGTACACGCTCTTCTCCAAAGTCACCATCTATGTCGGTTCGATAGTTTATAGCCAAAATAGAATCTTTTGCCCTGATTTTTTTTGGAAATTGACGATGAGTTGTTTAAAATCCAAATTCTTCATTGAGACTGAAATAATCTTCAAACCTTTTATTCAATTCTGAACACAGCCTGTCAATTACAGCAGTGAATGTATTAATCTTCTTTAAGTATTTGCCATTCAAATCAAAGAGTGGTTCGTCTTCTTTATCTTTGCCGGGAAGAGTTTTCCTTTTTGGGAGTCATTATTTCAACGTCACGAAGTTTTTTCGTAGGAATCAAAGTTGTCTCAGACCCAATACGCACTCCTTTAGAGATTTGTTTATATTGCAAGTCACATTAAAGTCTGTAGCAGTGTTGCAATGTTTTGCTACTCTTGTCAAGACGTTGTAAAATATCGTACTTCATGTTTGGTAAAGTAGCATTATCCAACTTAACTTTTTCATATACAAAAATAATGTATTCGACTTACAGTACTGGTAATTATTAATTTTAGAAAGTAAAAATTTAATTTTTTTTCTTAAGAACTGTTAAAACGTTAAAAGGTTTGTGTGCTCCTCTCCATGCTATCATGGCATACTGAATTCTGGATTGTACAAATGCATAATATATCATCTTAAGATCATTTTCATTCAGAATACATCCCATTTGGAAAAAAGTAAAGATATTATTATTGACGCTACCATGCATGTCCTAGTATCACAGTCACAGAGTTGGTAAATACTTTACCGTTCTTCTACGCTCGAACATACAGTATTACCGAGAGCTTTTCGAAGACTGGCTACTAGGGAACCCCCCACAACGATGACTCCGACCTGCCTTTATTGAAGAGGTTACTAAACGTGATTATTGACGCTACCACGCATGTCCTAGTCTCACAGTCACAGAGTTTGTAAATACTTTACCGTTCTTCTACGTTAGAACATACAGTACAGTATTACCAATCGCAAGCCGAGAGCTTGTCGGAGACTGGCCACTGGGGAACCCTCCACAACGATGACCCCGACCTGCCTTCATTGACGAGGTTACTAAACGTGATTATTGACGCTACCACGCATATCTTAGTTTCACAGTCACAGAGTTTGTAAATACTTTACTGTTCTTCTACGCTAGAACATACAGTATTACCAATCGCAAGCCGAGAGCTTGTCGGAGACTGGCCACTGGGGAACCCTCCACAACGATGACCCCGACCTGCCTTCATTGACGAGGTTACTACATTATTGACGCTACCACGTTCTAGTCTTGACGCTATCACGTTCTAGTCTCATAGTCACAGAGTTTGAGAATTTTTATCTTAGCTCTTTGTTTATTTTTAGTTTCTATTCATTTTACATTTGATTCTGAGCCCCTTTGGTTTGCTCCAGATTTCGTTTTATTTTTTTACCAAATCACTCGTTTGTATTCTTAACAGCTA
>JAQJVL010006383.1:0-29450 GCA_035578905.1 Stictocephala bisonia | reverse complement strand
TCTTCAACATCTGCCCAGCAATCCCATTAAAATAAAATAAAATAAAAAAATAAAATAAAAAATCCTTGCTATAGCACAAAGCAGTGTCATCCGCGAAAGATGTTAATTTTCCATAAAGATTTGAGGTACAAAGGTCATTAATATAAATTGGAAAGAGAATTGCTCCCAAAACTGACCCTTGGGGTAGCCACTATTTATATACCCCAGATCACTATATGTATTTATTTTTACAAGTTGTGTTCTGGAAGATAGATAACTCTTGAACCACAAATAGCCATTTCCCTTATCCCACAACAAAACAGATTTTCTAATAAAATTCCATGATCAATAGTGTCAAAAGCTTTTTTTTATGTCTAAAAATATTGCACCGACTTTCTTAACATCATTTAAGGAAAAATATATATATATATATCGTCTATAAAATGCTTTAAAGCTGCTTCAGTGTTCATCTCCTTCCTGAAACCAAACTGTCTCTGACTGAAAAAGTTATTTTGTTCAAGAAATTGTACTAACTTTTTTTCATTCATTTTTCAAAAATAGAGAAAAGAGATATTGGCCTATAGTTTGTAACAGGTCCACCAAATTAATAGGCAAATTAATTAATTTAGATAAATAATAAATTATTATATAAAAGAAAAGGAATATATTTAATTAAAATAAATGGAGAAGTTTCAAATCATATTAGAGAATTGTCGTGTGGAAAATAACCGTGGGACAGATGAGGCCCCAACAATAAATCACTGTAAACAAAACTCTTTGTTCGAAACAGGATGGGTGGGCTCATTCCAAGAATTGTCAAAACATGTGGGAATGTCTGAGACTAAACAGTCAGCAAAGTTATGACGTAGCAGCGTGAGACAAGCATCGACATGTCGGTTGGGTATTTTCCATTGAACCCCACCATGTCACAAGTGACTGATGCGCAGTAAAATAACTCAGATGACGAGTTCTGAAACGAACCAATCAGAACGGGACATATGATTCCAAATTTGCCCGTAGGCCGCAGCAGCTGTCAAAACAGTTACATCGTGATATACCCAGAAGGGTCATAGTCGCGTACCCAAAAGAAAAAAGGCGGGAATCCGACTTCAACGGTTGAAGAGTGTTCCTCGCCCCATTTGGCAAAGACTTGCAGATCAACGAGGATCGTCCTCCACTGACACCACCGGCACCGGGCTACGTTTCCGAGAGAATGTGTTGAAACACTTGTGCGTTTTAAATGTGCTAACTAAAAGTTGTTGCTATGAATTAAAGTTTATATTACATTAAATTTCCGTTTCTTTGAGTAAACGATAGGACATGAGATGGATCCCATCATCATCCGTAGTGATATAATTCAGATAAGTTGTTAGAATAAATTATTGATTAAAAGAAAAGTTAATAATGATTTTGTAAATCAAACTTAAATGATTTATTTAACTTAAAAGAAATTATCTAGTTTTAGATAATACAATTTTCAATCTTATTTTATTGTATTGCAAATACTAATAGAGTAACGTAATGATTTTGAATAATGTAAAATAAATTAAATTTTGTAAAGTAACTTTTGTTTTAATGTACTACTTAGTTCCACCGATTTACCTATTTAAACGACCCTGAGATACTAATAAGAGAACTCACAAAATCATTCAATTTGAATAATTCTAAATAAATTGACAATGCATTTAAATCAAAGTAACTCATAAATAAAGACGAGTTCAACAGAGTTGGCTCGACAAAGTGAAGCTTTGTTGTTGCAGATTTACTTAATTATTGCAAAAGAAAAACGAGAGTTCTTCAGAATGGCACCTAACAACGTGGAACTAGGTAGTACAAATATTAAATTTTGTAAAATAAATTAAAATCTAATATTTGAAACAAAGAATACATAAATGAAAAAAGGCTAGGCTAGGCTAGGCTATATAATAAGAATAATGAAATAAAAAATATTTCAATATAGGCCTATCTGATTTAAACTTAAAATTTAAGAAAAAGAAATATAATAACTTTATACTTTATACTTGATTAAAATTTGCAAATAACAATGGCAAACATACACATTGTGGAGGACACGCAGGTGGACTCCGATGTGTCTTTGAGCATAGTTAGGGAATCTAACTTAAATAAAAATAAAGATAAATCTGATGAAGTTAGGCCAGATTTAAATAAAGAAGACACACTGTCCAGTATAATGGACATGCTAGTGAAAATAAATGTAAACATAGTAGATATGAACACTAAACAAAATAATTTTGAGACTAAACTAAATAGTATGAATACTAAATTTGACAAGATTAATACTGATATGGTAGAGATGAATAGAAAAAATAATGTGAAACTAGACGAGCTTAGGAAAGATGTCAATGATAGGATAAATCAACTTGAGGATAAACTTGATAGACAGGTAGAACAAATAAAAATAGACTTTAATGAAGAAATTAAAGTAAAAGAAAGCCACATCAGGGAAGAAGTAAATAATAAAAATAAAGAACAGACCATAAAAATAAATGAAGTTGAAAATAAACTGAGTGAGATAAACCAAACATTGCTAGATAAATGCATAGAATTAAACGTTAAAATTACAAATGTAATTAGTGAGGTAGATAACCAAATAAGTAGAATGAATGACAGGGTAGAAGAACAGATAGGACATCTACACACTAGGGTAGATGAAAAAGTAGAGAAAACACTAACGCTTTATAGCAATAATTTTGAGTGCAAAATAAATGATGTTAAGGAATACATAAATGAAAAAATAAAAATAGTCAATGATAAAACAGAGACAATGTTAACAAATAGAGAAACATTTGTAGTGAGGCCTAGTAGTAGTACAAACCATACTAACACAGTAGACGGAACAACAGATAAAGTTGTCATTGTTGATGACAATAAAAACAAAACTACATAGAACACTACAAACAATAAAACTATCTCTAGCACTAGTGCGGAGTTGTATTTAGTAGATTTTTATCCAGACTCAAACAAATGTCACCCAATGACATTTATTAAATTTGCTAGGAAGTTTGTAGATCTATCAGAGGATCAATGGGATTGTCAAATTCTATTTCTTATGAAACACTTGAAAGGGGAGGCTAGTATATGGATTAGAAATAGACTTGACAAGTGGAACAACTTTCTTGAATTCGAAAGCGAATTTAGAAATAAATATTGGGGAATAGACAAACAGAAAGAATTTGAAAACAAACTAATGGGGGGTGGTACCTATGATGCTAACAGGGATGACATGGTAAATTACATCATGGAATACTACAACATATCATGTTTTCTAGATCACAAGCTGAACATGACCACTTTTCTTAGTTTCATATCACGACACCTACCAATAGGGATTAGTGCATCAGTGGCAACAGCCAGTAACATACAAAACGGAGACGACTTAGAGACCTATTTGAAGCAACTAAACCATGTAGGAAGAAATCAGTTGGAACTTAATAATAGGCAACCTAGGAGACCATATGAAAATAATAACAAGCAGGTAGCAATTAATAATAATCATAGTGAAGTGAGAGAAAACAGAGAGGGTTTTAGACATAGAGAGAATAACAGTGATAGACGAGGGGGTTACCGAGGTGGTTTCAGAGGGAATTATAGAGGCTCAAATAGAGGACAAAGTAGTAATTATAATAATAACAGAGAAGATGTTAGAAATGAATGACAACTACAGCAAGGCACAAACACACATAGGCCTAAGGAAAGTAAACAATACCAGTGTAACTTAGAACAGGTAGTGGAGAAACCAATATATTCAAATCATGAGCTAGCAGGTGATAGTCAATTAAGTAGATTTGCTCAAAACATATTAAATAAAACTCCAGTATTTGTATCAAATAAAAGAAGAGTAGGATTGTGTGTAAGTGGCCAAAACATTCCTGAATTAAAAAATGAGTTTAATTTAAATAAGGATAACCTAAATGACAAGCTTATTATTATGATAGGGACTAATGATTTTTTACAAAGAATTCCAACCAAGTATATTATTCATGAATATAAAAACATGATAGAAGAGTTAGTTAGTTGGAAAAAAGAATTAGTTCTATTAACTTTGCCACCAATACCAATACTTGCTAAAAATGATGCCTTTCATTTTCATAAGCTAAATGTATTAAATGACTTTATAACCTCCCTAAACAATGACAAAAACATAAGGGTAATAAATATTTCTAATGCATTCATGGACATAGAATTCAAAAATAGATGCAACTTAGATTTGTTTGAAAAGGAGATTTTCTCAAAGGGACGTAAAAAACCTGACTTGGTTCATATAAATAAAAAAGGATTTTGCATTATGAAGGAAATAATAAATAACTTTTTCAAACAAATAAAATCAAATCAAGAACATAAAATCAAAGTAAATACTAATGAAATATTTTTACATGAAGATTTAAACAATGAACTAACAAATGAAAATAATTTTCATGAAATGCCTATTAAAGGGTTAACTCATTTCCTCCCAGAAATAAATGTAAAAATAGGTCATAAAGAATACAGATGTATAGTAGATTCAGGATCAGAAGGGACAATTATTAGTCAGGACATTTATGAAGATATAAAAAATAACGTAGACTATCAAATACCTCAATTACCAGTTAGCAATTTACAAATAATAGGAGTAACTGGAGTTAGGTCAAAGAAAATAAATTATCAAGTACAAATAGACTTTGAGATAAATAATCAAATAGTTCCAATAACATGTTTAGTAGTGAAAGAAATTCAAGCAGGAATCATTTTAGGGTGTGACTGTTTCATTGAAAAGTTAGCTAAAATAGATTTTGAAAGAAAGTGCTTAGAACTTAAAATAGATGACAAGAGACTAGTAGTACCATTTGTACCAAGAAATAAATTAAATATGGTAAATGGACTAAGAATAATACAAGTAGGACATATTACATGTTATGAAAGTGAAAAGGAATTAAATAATATAACTAATGGATTAATAAATATAGTAAATAATCAACAACCTGACAAAACATACAGCTTAACACCAAATGAACAACTACATACTAACATAGAAACAAATAGGGACATAATAATAAATAAAATAGACATAAATAATCAAGATGAAGCAAAACCAATGAAAATGTCAGATGTAATTAACAATGAAAACAACTTTGAAAAACAAATAAATACAAAAATACAAGAAATAATTAGTGAAACTAAAGTTCAAAGTAATGAACAGATTGAAATGTTAAAAAATGTTCTAATAAAAAATAAAGTAGTATTCTCAGATAATCCTGGTTGTATTAAAAACTATGTAGCTAAACTTAATGTTAAATGTGAAGTACCGTTTATAGGAAAACCATATCCGGTACCTTTTAGTAAAAGAAAAGCAGTTGAAGCAGAGCTAGAAAGGATGTTAAAATTAGATGTAATAGAACCATCAAGTAGTCCGTATTCAAATCCCTTGGTATGTGTTATAAAAAAGGACTTAACAATAAGAGCTTGTTTAGATAGCCGAAAACTAAATCAATACTTAATAGCAGACAGACAAAGTACCGAACTAACTGAAGAGATATTTCAAAAATTTATAGGAGCAAAGTATTTTACAGTGTTGGATTTATCACAAGGATTTTGGCAAGTGAAACTTGATCCAGAATCAAGAAAATATGTTGCTTTCACTTTTGGAGGAAAGAATTATCAGTTTAAAAGAGTTCCATTTGGACTCAAAGTCAGTACTGCTCTATTTACTAAGGCACTACAAAAAATTTTAGGTAATGAATTTTCTGAATTCCTAACTCAATATGTAGATGACTTATTAATTACAAGTAATGACTCTTTTGAACAACATGTAGAACACATAGATAGAGTATTAACAAAACTGAGAGAAGGAGGTGTTACCATTAAACTTAAAAAATCAGAATTCTTAAAAAAGGAAGTTAAATTCTTAGGATTCAATTTAAGTGAAGAGGGAATAAGAATGGATGAAGAAAAAATGGAGAAAATAAGAAATTTTAGAACTCCAAGGGGATTGAAAGAATTGCAAAGTTTTTTGGGATTATGTAACTATTATAGACAATTTCAAAAGGGTTATGCTAATCTAACTAGTAAATTTAGTCATATCCTTAGTTCTAAGAAAGCATGGAAATGGGGCCCTAAAGAAAATGAAACTTTCAATGAAATAAAAAATGCATTTTTAAAGTCAGTACTTTTACATCATCCTAATTGGGAGAAACCTTTTTACATAAACACAGATGCATCTGACATTTGTGTAGCTGCTGTCTTGTATCAATTAAATGACAATGGTGACGAAGAGGTAATTTATTTTGGAAGTAGGTCCTTGCTTGAGATAGAGAAATCTTACAGTGTAACAGAAAAGGAATTGTTAGCAATAGTGTTTGCATGTAAAAAGTTTAGGAGTTACCTGATAGGCCATTTTGAAATAATAATTAGATCCGATCATAGAGCTTTGTCATTTCTAAAAAGCTGTAAATTGACTCATGGCCGTTTACTAAGATGGAGTCTAGTGTTACAGGAATATAATTTGACTATTCAATATGTTAAAGGAAAAGAAAATATACCAGCAGACATACTTTCTAGAACAGACAACAATGATTATCAAGAGAATAAAGATAAATATAACTTAAAAGTTTTAACAAATAAATTAAATGTAGATGTACCAGATAAAGTATTTAAAAATATATTTAAAGATCTAGACAAACACCAACATGAAGATATATTTTATGGCAGGATACTAGAGAAACTTGAAAACAATCAGGAAATAAAAATAAAAAATAATTATTTAATTCATAATAACATACTTTTTCAGAGAGGTTTATTAACGGGGGGTGAGTATAGAGTGTGTATACCAGAAACATTATTAAAAGATTTAATAGAGAAAACTCATCTTAAATATGGACACTTAGGAGGGCATAAAATCTTTACTATACTAAAGGAACATTGCATTTTTCCAAAGATGGAGAAAACAATAAAGAAGCAACTACAAAGCTGTGACATATGTCAGAAAGCAAAGCCATCTAATAAAAAACAGATAGGAAGTTTAAAGCCAATTATTCCTAATAAAGTCAAAGAATTAATTTCAGTAGATTTAGTAGGAGAATTACCCACTAGTAGAGGGGGGGTAAAATATATTTTTGTCATAGTAGATGTATTTTCAAAATTTGTTAAACTATATCCAATAAAGAAAGCTAACACGAGGACACTATTAAATAAAATCATTAATGAGTATATACCATTAGTAGGCGATATAGAATCAATTCTCAGTGACCACGGTACACAGTTTACAAGTACACTCTGGTACAATACTCTACATAACAAAAACATTAAAACCATACACAGCTCTGTATATCATCCACAGTCTAACCCTACTGAACGAGTAAATAGGGAAATAGGAAAAATACTACGTATTTACTGTAATGAAAAACATACAGCTTGGGCAAACTTAATTGACTTTATAGAGCATTGTTTAAATCATTCTGTTCATGATATAACAGAAGAAATACCATTTGAAATAATGTTTGGAAAAAAGTATGATAATATAATAAATAAGATAATCCAGTTTCCAGGAAATCACAAATTTGATCATGCACATAAAACTGTTCTAGTAAGAAACAAAATAAAAAATAAGGCACTCAAAAGGAAACAAAGACATGATAATAAAATAAAACCAATAACATATAAAGTAAATGATCTTGTATTAGTAAAAACACATTTTCATTCAGTTTTGTTAGAGAAAAAGATAAAAAAGTTTTTTCTGTTATACAAGGGACCCTATAAAGTGACAGCCATTAAAATGGAAAATGCTTATGTAGTCAATGAAATAGATACAGGAGATATAATAGGAACATATAATGTAACACAACTTAAAAAATATACACAAAAAGAATAATTAAACAGCTTTTAATAAATATTCAACTCTAAAACAATTTAAAATATAAATTACTATTTAAATGAAAGAAAATTAGGAACAGCAAAATAACAAATAATGAATGACTAAAATAATATGATATCAATGACAACGTATGAAATGTAGAGATATTGGATATATAGAAATGTTTTGTATAAAATTGTATTCTTAAAGTAAAAGAAACTTGATTATGTCCATATTTTAAATACAACACTGATAGAATTTGCCATATATGTTAGATGAAGATGTACGAAAATGTTCTAAAATATATTATTGTCATAAACCCTGTATGTTCATATGAAAAATGATTCAAAGAATGATGATGATTAAGTTACCTAAAATAAAATGAGTGAAACAATTTGTAATACCTGGTATAATAACTTAATAATGTTGAAATAAGGTCTTTATAACTTGTCAATGTTTATTTAAATAATAAAATGATATGACTCAAGGATATGTAACATCATGATGAAGTGAATAATGTCTAATGCAATACTTTGTTTTCGTAACTCTTGTATGTAAATATTGAACATGATTTTTAAAGATACACGAGGCGTGTAATCTTATGAAACTCATATGATATAATGTCTATGTATGAACAAAGATAAGGAGATGTGATTCATTATGAGGCTATATTACTATAATGTATCTATGATGATGTAAAATAACTCAATGATATACTTTGAATACACTATTGTATGCAATTTGACAAACCTAAATGATTTATAATCATTTAAAGAATGCATAGAAGTTAAGCAGCCAGTGGTTAATAGTGATACGATTCGATTCTAATTAAACCTTGCCACCTCCAAATTCTAAATTCTTTAACGCCAAGTATCCTGTTAACCACACAATGGCACAATATATCAGTTTAAGGTGTTGGTCAGCCTTGACAACAGAGTCTAAAGACAACAGCTTAAAGTGTTCTGCAGCATGGCAATTCCCCATTTACAAAAGTCATGTTGCAAACACCATTAGATTAGTAAACTAGAATATAACATTGATGATGGTAATGGAAATATTGTAGATATGTAATTGTAATTTTTCTTAGTAAATTTTCAAAATGTCATTGATGCAAATTAATAGAAATTAACAACTGAAATAATTAAACTATAACTAAAGTAATGATTAGTTATAATAATATCAATGATAAATAACAAGAAATAATTAATGCAAAATTTTTGAATATGATGATTGTAATTAACTATAAAAAAAAAATACTAATTCAACACATGCAATAATAACACCAGTAATAAAACAACAAAAATAAATGAAGGTTAACACATAATAATATATAACTTGGACATTGAAAATAATCATAAATGCCAATCAACGTTGATGGATAAGGAGGAGCCAGGTTTTCTATTCACAAATGGACAAAAGCGGTGCACAAAGATCAGTAGCCTCAAGATGGTTCAACGGGCTGCCAGGACCTTTTTACCAGCAAGTCGTGTGGATCAACCCTCTGCACAAATTCTTGGCATCAAAACTTTCGGAAGTCGTCAAACAATAATTCAATCTACTAACACATCCCGAGGCACGTGCAGTGACATCAGGCCCCACTGACGTAGCATCGACTCCCTCAACACTCCAGAACATTGGCGGACACTGGAACACCAAGGTGCTGTAAAATCAACAGACAGAGGCGCGTGCAGTGACATGAGACCCCACTGGCGTAGCCACAACTCCATCATAAATCCAGAGGCACGTGCAGTGACATCAGGCCCCACTGGCGTAGCAACTACAACTTTTTTGATCCACCAGGATGTTATGGATTAAACATGAGCGGAACTCGTCGAACCATAAATGACTCTAGTTTAACAGCTACTCTTCTTTCGGAAGTACGTGCAGTGACATCAGACCCCACTGGCGTAGCCACAACTCCATCATCAATCCAGAAGTACGTGCAGTGACATCGGACCCCACTGGCGTAGCAACAATTTGGCAATATGTTTCAAACTAATAAATAAAAAACAAAATATTATGCAAATATGTATTAAAAGGTAATAATAATTAATAAATGATATATAACAAATAAATAACAAAACAAAAGTATAAATAATTTATAAATGATAAATTTGTAACAATAAAAAAGATGACAATTGTATTTATTAACAAATTGTTTTAATAGCATTCGATAAGAAATGGGAAATAAATACTAATTCAAATAATAATTTAATTAATAGAAAAATTACAATAACTTTATAATAAAGTATAAAGCAATAAATAACAATAATAACTTGCATCAATGACGAAGAAATATGTAATGTATCTGTTGTTTATTAATAATGATAATACAGATTGCTCTTGTATTAACATAGGATTTGATAAATCATATAGATTAATCAGTATTTGTATATAATATGATGATGTGTGCACCATGTATTTCTGATATACAATAGATGGTTTAATTTGATAACTTTGATCCAGGACTAATGAATTCCATTCCAAGTAGACAATAAGTATGACATGATGACTTATTGAGTTAAACTACAATAATGTATTAATACAAAAATGTATTAAGTGATTTAATAATTAATTAATAATTATGAATGTACTTGAAAATTATTCGTAATTGATAACTGACCTGACAATGTAAAAACTTGTTAATGTGTAATGAATGAAAATTCATTTACAAATGTAAAGATTTGTTTAAGATGTGATGATTTATTGGAGAATGTTAAAGATTGTATAATGGTTTGAGAATATATTTGAAAATTTGATGATTGTTTAAGGACTGAGAATTTACTTGTAAAATTTAAGGAAGGATAGAGGATTGAAAAAGATATAGGAACTTAAAAATGGAAAATGGATTGATAACAGGTCACAGCATTAAAAGAAGGGTTTAAGGGGTTGATTATGGATATCAGTAATTAAAGACGGTTAATGGGATGAAACATGATTTTAGAATTCAAAGATGGTTTAAAGGGTTGATAATGGGATTAAGTATCTAAAAGATGGTTTAATGGTTTGATTATGGATATTTGCATTTAAAGACGGATTAAAGGATTGATGTCGAAGTTGAGAATTTAAAGATGGTTAAAAGAGTTGAGAATTTATTTGAAATATATGACAGGGTATTGAAAAAATGACTGATAAATTAATATAGGAAGTTGATGAAATACTTAAAATAAATAAATGATGATTCATTTATAAATTAATGAACTATATAACATGTTATTGTAATGAATAGTCATGTGATTTTAATGATGATGTTGAAATATAATAACTGTAAGTAAGTTGATAATTAATTAATTTTGAAGTGTAACCTAGTAATTGATGACTTATATTTTGTTGATTTTGATATATGACTTGTGTATTTTGATGGGTGATTTCATATTGTGGAATGAGTCATTGATTTTAAATAAGAACTTGTATAATTTCTGATGATGTATTGATCTTAGATTTATAATTTTTGAATTTGTACTAGCAAATGAAATAATTTGTCAGTGAAAACTAATCATTTAATAATTAAGAGGAAATCATAATTTAATGATTAATTAATTTTGATAAATACTTGTACATAACTTAAGGATGTATTAATTGTTGATGTATAAATTTCAATATGTAATGTATAAATTTTGTTTGACAATTTTTGATCCAAGACTGATTGATTTTTTTTTGATTGACAACTTGTAATAATTAAAAATATATTAACTTTTTATGAACAATTATGTACGATGAAATGAGCTGTTAAACTTTTGATTTGTAAATTGTAGAATTGTTAATTGACAATTTTGATTTATTGGATTGTTGTTTGATGAATGTAACTTTTGAATTATTGATTTTTATTGATAACTGTGTAGGATGTGATGAATTTTTTGAATTTTTTAATCATGAATGACTAATTTGTAATTAATAATTTTATGATTTATTGAATTGTAATTAATTGATTTGTATTAATGATTTAAGGGACTTATTTTAATAAATATGGATTCTTAAATGTTGATAAGGAGATGATGATGTATTGCCATAGAATATGTAATCTGATATTGAATTATAGAATAATTAATGGATTTAATTTACTAGATATAGTAAATATTGTAAAACTGAAACTTATCTGAGGAACAACCGACAATTTGGTGAATCGTGTTTAAAATCAAGATTTTTTGACTCGCGTTACTCACACATCGCAAAAAATCGGGGGGTACTGTAACAGGTCCACCAAATTAATAGGCAAATTAATTAATTTAGATAAATAATAAATTATTATATAAAAGAAAAGGAATATATTTAATTAAAATAAATGGAGAAGTTTCAAATCATATTAGAGAATTGTCGTGTGGAAAATAACCGTGGGACAGATGAGGCCCCAACAATAAATCACTGTAAACAAAACTCTTTGTTCGAAACAGGATGGGTGGGCTCATTCCAAGAATTGTCAAAACATGTGGGAATGTCTGAGACTAAACAGTCAGCAAAGTTATGACGTAGCAGCGTGAGACAAGCATCGACATGTCAGTTGGGTATTTTCCATTGAACCCCACCATGTCACAAGTGACTGATGCGCAGTAAAATAACTCAGATGACGAGTTCTGAAACGAACCAATCAGAACGGGACATATGATTCCAAATTTGCCCGTAGGCCGCAGCAGCTGTCAAAACAGTTACATCGTGATATACCCAGAAGGGTCATAGTCGCGTACCCAAAAGAAAAAAGGCGGGAATCCGACTTCAACGGTTGAAGAGTGTTCCTCGCCCCATTTGGCAAAGACTTGCAGATCAACGAGGATCGTCCTCCACTGACACCACCGGCACCGGGCTACGTTTCCGAGAGAATGTGTTGAAACACTTGTGCGTTTTAAATGTGCTAACTAAAAGTTGTTGCTATGAATTAAAGTTTATATTACATTAAATTTCCGTTTCTTTGAGTAAACGATAGGACATGAGATGGATCCCATCATCATCCATAGTGATATAATTCAGATAAGTTGTTAGAATAAATTATTGATTAAAAGAAAAGTTAATAATGATTTTGTAAATCAAACTTAAATGATTTATTTAACTTAAAAGAAATTATCTAGTTTTAGATAATACAATTTTCAATCTTATTTTATTGTATTGCAAATACTAATAGTGTAACGTAATGATTTTGAATAATGTAAAATAAATTAAATTTTGTAAAGTAACATTTGTTTTAATGTACTACTTAGTTCCACCGATTTACCTATTTAAACGACCCTGAGATACTAATAAGAGAACTCACAAAATCATTCAATTTGAATAATTCTAAATAAATTGACAATGCATTTAAATCAAAGTAACTCATAAATAAAGACGAGTTCAACAGAGTTGGCTCGACAAAGTGAAGCTTTGTTGTTGCAGATTTACTTAATTATTGCAAAATAAAAACGAGAGTTCTTCAAGTTGTTACAGATTGGTAGGTCCATTTTTGTGCAATGTAATCACCACAGCTGTTTTTTAGTACCTATGTCAGGAAATGCACCTTTTCAAAACTTAAACTAACTTCATACAATAGAACATTCATTATTTGTGGGTATGAATTTTAATTACAGAATAATTAATGTTATCAATTCCTGAAGATTTTACATTTTTCAATGATATAATTACATGATTCAAAATTTCAGCTATGACAGGATCCAAAAAAATAGAATTCATTGAATGATTCACTTCAAAGTAATCTTTAAAACTACATGTATCAAAACCATTCGGCTTTAATTTCTGCACATTTAATTTGTTTACTATAGACAAAAAAATTATTAAATTCATTACATATTGTTGTAATATAATTGTATCACTACCATTTATATTTAACTTATTTATTGGCATATTTCTCCGTTTTTCTCCAGTTATCATTTACAACCCTCCAAGTGGCCTTTGAGTCACCACTGTGTTTTATAAAGAGGCCATCATAATACATATTTTTAAGGTTTCAAATTTCAAATTGTAATTTATTTCTAATTTTTTAAAATAAGTCTGAGTTTCATGTTATTTGGATGTTTTTTAACTTTAACATAAATTACATTTTTTATTTTAATTTTCATGCAAATATAGTCATTAATCCATGGTTTGATTTTTATGTAACTTGTTACTTTTCTTTACTAGGACTCTTATCAAGACTCACCAACATGAGGTTGTAATCAGTACGATAAGCTTCTAAACTAGATCGTTCAGTTGCTCACACCGCTTGCCTCGCTGGCGAACACCCACCATTGTAAGGTTGAGTGGAAGAGAGGACTTAATAGTCCTAACTCCGCTCTAATAAAGACAATTTTCATTTCATTGTTGCTGAGTGGTTAGTAATCTTGGCGTCTATTACTTCAACAGACACATCCATTCCATTCTTATTAGCTAATCTTGCGTAGACATGATCAATACACGATTTTGTTTAGTCAGTAATTCGTGTTGGCTCCAACACCAAACATTCAAAACCATTTAGCACTAAAATTGTATTATAATTATCAGTTATAACAGTACTTTCAAGCAAGTTAATATTTATATCACCAATAAAAAATATATTTTTAACAAAACTTTGTAACCTGTATATGGCGAAAATGCAAAAGTGTTGTAAATTATATTTAATTTCCAATTTTAATATGTCAGCAGATTGAAAAACTAATGGTTCACAATTGATCACCACTATGCCCGACTTAGAGCGCCATTTATACAATGCCTATTTTCCATGAAGCGCTTATTTATTGTAAAAAGATCAAAATTAAATTTTTTAGTTGCTCATTTTTGTTATTGTTCTGTACAGGAAAATAAAAGATATAATAGCATTTTGAAACTTTTATTAGCTTACTTTACCTTTTTTTCTTAGATTTGAATATTTAAATAAGCAAACTTTTACTTGAAAGTAAGCCTCAGGCATAGATCACTTATACAGTATGAATCAATACAAAATATTATTACTATCAATGAAATATGTATAATTGATTACATTTACTTGTACCTAAAGTAATAAAGACTGGGCCTGCACACAACACATATAATAAAAAATAAGTAAATACAAATAGCACTTGATTACGATGTATTTAGTAGCTTCCACAAAATCAAAATCGGCCGGATTATTTATATTGACACTTAAAACTAATAAATTACTAACATACATTAAACCAAAGTAATAATAAAACAACTAAATACAGTAGAACCTCTTTAATCCGAACTAATTGGGACCGGGGGTAGTTCGGACTAAGGAATGTTCGGATTACAGAACATATTGTTGCTTTTACATTACAATAGCTAAAACGTGGCTAAAATGGATCGTAATTGTTGCGGGAAAAGTGAAAAATGCTTTATAAAGTAAAATACAGTGTTTATTTAATACAGTAGAGTGGGGGAGGGGAGAGTTCACGCGCATTCCGTTGTAGTTCATTCAACGGCCAACGTTAAACGGCTCCTGCGGCGGCGTTCGGATTAGTGGACGTTCGGATTACGGGGATTCGGATTAAAGAGGTTCTACTGTACACAGTTTCAAAGCTGTAAGGCGGCGGACAATGACAACTGCTCGGCTCGACAGTAGCTGCGCGTATATGCGCTTGTGGCGTTGGGTGTCGCAGCGGAAATGTACACTGCCAGACAAAAACCTGTCTCGTAGTGATTGACAGGCCAACAAAAGGTCGCGAGTCGCACGATATGTCTCTCATGAGTCACCGCCCATAACCCAAACGCACTACTGGATTAAATTAGAAACATTACTACGAAAATAATATTTTTGTAATTATTATGCGTATATGCGCTTACGGCGTTTAGAGCAAAGTCAACATATGCGCTTGCGGCGTGGTAAGGGTTAACATACAGTACAATAAAACACCTCCTGCTCTATGATCTTCATTTTGTTTTATGTAACTTAAATAATTCGGTATGGTGTAAAATTGGAGTTCATAGTTATTAATCCACATTTCTGTCAAAATTATTATATCCGGAAACAAATTTCTACCGATCAACTCTACTAGCAGACTATCAAAGTTGCTTCTAATGCTACGAATATTATGGTGAAATACATTTAAATTATTCAATTTAACTATATCTTCACTACTTTTCACTACCGTTACCATTGTTAATTAAAACATATTTATTTCCATGTGAAAATAATATATGAAATGTTAACAAAATTTAAAATTGTAAACAAGAACAGAGAATAAATATATTAGAGAGTAACAAATATAAAATTGTAAGCAATAACAAAAATAAAAGATTGAACAATAACAAAATAGGTTCCAAAGATAAGATAAATTCATTATATAAATAATCATATCTCTTAAATAATTAATTTTTCTAATAAATATACTTACAATCTAAATAAATATACTTAAAAAATTACATTAAATCTTCCTGATGCATTATGACTTTGACTGGCGGGTTTTTTCCTTTCTTAGAAAAATCTTTCCATTACGAACCCAGAGGAACCTGTAGTTGTTACTTCTTTGATAATTCCTCGCCAAGGCATACAACTTCCTCTGGGCTGACAACAGCGACTCGTTGATGAAGATCGTCAGCTCCATCGATGTGTCTAGTGGAGAGGGTGGGCTTAACTCGTCGCCGTCTCAGGAACTCTTCTGTGATTCCTCGCCAAACACCGCAGATCCAGATCCCCAGGCTCCTACCCAACCCACTGACTCCCCTTCACAACCTGCACCTCCACCACCCTCAACCGCAGTCACCACCGATGCCCTTTACCCGTCCCTCAAGAAGCTCCTCACTGTGATCAGTAAAGGCTTTAAGAGAACATTCAATTCCCTCACCACCATCGTCCTCTCCACTGTGTCTCTCAAAGACCGACTTAGGGTGAAGGACTCCATCAACCGAGTATCCAAGTCCGCATTCAACATGCAGACTATCTTCCACTCGGTTGGCCCCAACCTTACCCTCCTTCACTCTGCTACCACCCGTCATGGATCCACAAAATGCTAAGCCCCTTTTGGCCCTAAGGGTCTGCCACATCAATCTCCACTCCTTTTTCTGTAGATGCACTGCTCTCAGGGACGTCATAACAGACTACCAGCCCGACATCTTTACCTTCAACGAGACATACCTCACTCCCACATCCGCAGCATATCTCCACGGGTACTCCTTCATCAGGAGAGACCATTGCCTTTCAAAACTGTCTGGATGTTGCCCAGGTTCCACTCCTCAACGACCCTGGATTTGCCCTCTTGGTTAGGATAAATCTCCCCAGCCAACCCGCCATCCACCTTGTGACTCTCCATACCTAACCTTTCCTAACAGAACACGCTGACCTCCTGGCGCAGCTCCGACAGTTCCCTCATTGTTTCGGTAGACCTGAACTGCCACCACACGACCTTAGGCGACAGACGTACTACACAAGAGGGCAGAATCCTAGTCACGCTCATCAATGCCACAGGCCTCTGCCACCTTCCAACCTCCTACACTCGCTTTCCCGCCCACGAGGGGGATCTCCCTTCGTCCCCTGACAAACTCCTAATGACCCCGCCCATCGCCCCTAAGGTAATTAATATCTTCACAGGCTATTGCATCAGCACAGACCATGCCCCCCTCTTTCTCGATCTCAAGATCTGACACATCCCTTATGCCCAGGAAATTCACCCTCCCCCAAAGGCCATCACGGACTACAAGAACGCAGACTGGGCAGCGTTCATAAAATCTATAGACAATGACTTATGAAACCTGGCCTTCACACCCCCTCAATCCCCTGAACAGATTGACGCCCTAGCCGACTCCCTTACTGCCACTATCATCAGGGCCAAAGGGATTTCTATCACCACTAAGTTGGTGTTGCACACCCCGTACCGCTTTCCACCTGACATCATTTCAATCATCAAACAAAAGAGGCGGGTCAGGCGTCCGTCCTGTCATCAACATGTATAACCAAATCCTCAACGTAGTGTCCTGCATTCAGTGAAACTTCTACCAAAGTACGCATACCATCATGGCCCTCATGGATGTCCACAAAGCATTTGACACCATTTGGCACAACGGCATCAGAGCCAGACTCCTCCAACTCCAACTACCCCATTCTATCATCAAGTGGATATCCAACTTCCTCGATGGAAGGACAGACCAGGTCTGAGTAAAGGACGCCCTTTCTCGACCCTTTCAGCTGTTAGCAGGGGTCCCCCAGGGATCAGCTATCAGCCCGCTCCTCTACATCTTATATGTGTGAGATCTCCCTTCACCCACCCTCAGGAACCCAACCAACACCATCACTGGTCTCGCACAGTTCGCAGACGACACAGCCTTCTGGTGCGCCTCCTGAAGCCCTGAAGCACTACATAGACGACTGACCAAAATACATAATGATTACCTGTCCTACTGTTCCAAATGGCGCATCAGGATCAATACTTCTAAAACCCAGCTCTGCTTTTTTAAACTACAACGGCAGAAAGTTCCAAGATAACTAGAAAACCCCGATCACCCTCCAAGGCAACAGGCTTACACTGACCAAAACTTGCAAGTACCTGGGAGTCACCCTAGATTCCAAGCTGTCCTTCACATCCCACTTCCGACGATCCAAGAAGACCGCTACAGCCCGCTTCAAAGCCATCCGCTTCCTTAACAACCGACACCAGGGGTGCTCTGCCAGGACTCTCACATCTCTCTACACCGCCATCATCCGCCCTGTACTCACGTACACCCATCCAGTGCTCACCACCATCCCTCATAATCACCTCTCCAACTTTGAGAAATCTGAGCGACGCGCCATGCGCTTAGCCTACCACCTAGACCTTGAACACAGCTCCCGAGACTTCTACACCCTGTTCCATATCCCCACCATGGCCTGCTTGCCTCATACAGTCATGATGGTTGCGGCCCAATTACCCTTCAACTACCTTTCCTAGGCTGAAGAGGCCCTATGCCTACAACAGCTGTAGCTCCCTGCTACACCTTCACGATCCAAGGAACCCTTCTTTATCGAAGCGACGGACAAACTTGACTATAATATCAGGTGGATATTTCCCTTTCCGGCTCGTTCCCAGCCTGTGACACGTGTCCACCATTTCCTCAGAGATGTTCATATCCATAGCCTTGCCAACATCCTTTAAAATTGACAAGACATCTTCAGAATGAGTAGTAGCAGGGATGCCTTGAATCTCAACAAAGTTGTTTCTGGAGTAATGCTCCATATCTTCGATTCGTTTTTCTAAATCTCTGACCTTCTTCTTAAGATCACTATTTTCTTTTGCTTAGTTTTCCACAAGGTTGAACACCTTACTGTAATTTTCATTTTGTTCCTTTAATGCCTCTGTATTTTCCTCTAGCTTTGCATCCATCACCCCAAACGTATCATTGAAACCTTTTTCACAGGTTTTAAGACTGTCTCGTATTTCCGTGACAATAACCATAATATCTTCTAAAGCTAGGGCTCCTTCACTTGTCTCCAAGTAAAACCGCAAACTTTTTCTATGTTTCATTGCAATCTTTGCATCCCCAAACTAGATTATCGGCAGTTAGGCAGATCTTGAGACACGAAGCATGAAACTCACTGGAGCAGTCATGGCAAATCAACTTATGCTGCTTGTTACCTATTGATTCAACACATACTCCACAGTTCACCATGTTGTAATAACAAATAAATAACAAAATACAAATGTGCTCATTAAATGTTGAACCACACAAAAATTTAACTCTTATCATGTAGCTCAGTCTGCGTATGAATATTAGAAGCTTAATGAAAAATATTGATTTGTTTTTAGTCCAGCTCTCAGGTATAAAACATGAATTTGATTTTATAATCTTAAATGAAATTTGGGTGTTTGAAGAAGAAGCATCTTTTTATAAAATATCTGGTTTTTCGAGCTTATACAACTGTAATAACGAGTATAGAGCAGATGGGATATTAGTGTTTATTAGGAATAATGTAAAAGTTATAGAAAAATATATTAAAATGTAAACTGCTGACATATTAGTTTTAGAATTTAAAATAAACAATGCTATATTTAATTTATTTTGGGTATATAGACTACATCCTTGCACCATTCTACTTTGGCATATACGGAGCATCCCCTGTGTGGCGGATAGTGAAAGAGGTCCATTGGACCCCCTGACCATAAGTAAGTGCGGTCCTCCATTCATATTGGGGGTTGAGCATAGGGCTAACCACCTTACCTTGTAAAAATCTTCTGGTTACGAACCGTCAACAAAATGCCTCGGAAAGGATTAAATGGAAAAGGACATAGAATTCACTCAAAGTCATTAAGATTTGGAACTTGGAACATTCGCTCGCTTGCTCTTCCAGGAGCAGTCAATATTGTGTGCAATGAACTAGAAAGATACAACATGGACATAGTGGCTCTCCAAGAAACCAGATGGCAGATGATTAGGCCAGTGGTATAATCAACTCTGGAAAATATTCTATATACTACAGCGGAAGAGATGATTTATTTTTCTTGTAAACAAAAAATATTTTACATGTGGGAAACTGTTTTATTGAAGTATAAACTTAATCATCTACAAACACAGAAAAATGTATAACAATCGGATTGAAAATAAAAAAAATATAACATGAAATATTTTGTTAGTACTGTCAGATTCATCTGTTAAAATTAGCTCTCTGTCTATTATTTTCAGTACTTTTCATTGGCGTTATATTCCAACAGCTGACTCCAAAAGTTAAAAAAAGCATTCTCGAACGTCTGCGTATCATCCCAAAGACATACAAGTTATTGTAAGCAGTAAATTGTAACAAACTTCGAATGACGGGATATCGTCATTCAGTCCTCAACGTTAATTTTAGTAATAACCATATTTCGTCATTTCGGTCCTCAAGGGAAAAAACATAAATGACGAAATACAATGTCTTTTTTTAAAGACATTGTACATTGTACAAGTCATTCAATTTAAAGTTTTGTATAGAGCCTAAGCTACTATTTTAGATCTCTAACAGGTTGTAAATATAATTTTATATAAAGAAATAATTTTAATAAATGGAAAAATAAGTTACTCACTTTTTAGTCCCAAGAAGCACATGGGCTTTTCATTATCAGTTTTGTTTTTTATTCAATTAAAAAAAATAATAAAAACACATTAATATCACAACCAAAGAACTTTTAGATCTAATATTAAAAGATTATTGTATAAATATTAAGAAGAAACAAAAGTTAAATTATTTGGATTATTGGAGACAGGAACTCTGAATTGAATACTGTGGTCTCTTCCTGTTGAAGATTGTCCCCACCTCCACCCACTCAACTGTGTTCTTATGTCTGTTATCTTTCACCTGTCAATCACTTAAAGTAAACAACTAACAACTGCTTGGCTAATAATATAATCAGCTGCTGTTTTTGACAACTGGTTTTCCAGAGAAAATGTATAACTTATAAAGTTGAATTGATTTTAAAACATTGACACTGCTGAATACCTGAGTTATAAATTTTATTGCACCATTTATTACTGCAGGAGAGTGGTTAATGGGAAATATTTTTTAAAATGACTGCACAACACAAAAAGCAGTTAAGGAAAATAGTTTTAAAATAAGACCTTTTATTAAAACAAGGGCACAAGCCAAGAATAAGGATATTAGCACAAATAAATCTCTATTTTAAAAATATAAGTCTCCTACACAAGAAAACCCCATAAATAGAAATTTATCAAAGGACATAGAAAATCATAGTATCAAACATGAAATTAAAAATAGTAACAATTTTCAAATATCCAAGAATATAACAAACCTTAAGTCACCAACTTGTAAGGTTAACATGAAAGAAATAAATGATTTTAAAAAGAGCTTAATATTTGTAAGGATAAGCTTCAAATTTAAGGAGAAACTTGGATAACTGACAATGTTATAACTAAATATTTTGAGGTATTAATGGTTAAACTTGTAGGATCTTCAGGGAATTGTATCTTAATTGACCCTGCTGCAGCTCAAGGATTGAAGATTTTAAATAACATCGACGTATTTATGGATCCCTCACCTATTCATAACAAAGAAATAATAATAATTCCTATCAATGATTACCAAGACACTTTAACAAAAGAGTCAGAAATCTCAAAACAAATTGTTGCATAAGGAAATGATTGCCGAGGAAGTCACTGGATCTTGTTGATACTGCACAAAACAAAACTTTTACCACTATGACTCTGCAGGGAATTTTAATTTATTACATGCTGGAATAGTTGCAAAAACTTGCAAATTATCTTAACATTGAGTTTAATGGTATTAAACAAATCTCAGGGCCCAATCAAAATAACAATTTTGACTGCGGCATTTATGTCATAATTCTGCTGAATATATCCTTTTAAATGGTCATAGAGAAGATTTCTTTACAAATTTAAACATCCCACAAATAAAGAGCTATGAATGTGTAAAAAAGTGCTCATTTATTGCCTATGTATTGAATATGGGATTTGTTGTCACAAAAGACACTTTATTGTCACTAATGGTAACACCAGATTTACCTATTAAAAACTAAGTAAGCAGTGTTGGTGATGGAACTATAGAGAAGTATAACAAGCTACTTGATATTAATAAGACTCTTACACAAGAAATTGAAGACCTTAAAAATTCTATCAAAATGGTGATATAGGCTCACTTGAAAAACATGTGAAATACCAATTAAAAATTCATACTCTGTTCTGGGAGATATATCAACAGAATCAAATATTATAGACAATAATTCTCAACACACCAAAATAAAAAGTAGTTTAAGTAAAAATGATACTCCTTCTAGAAATTTGGGTTTTAAAAGGAAAACCAGGGTAAATAAAAACCTAGAAGTCACATTTCCAGAAAAAAAATCACAATGAAAAAAATACTAGCCGCCACAATGTAACTATAACTGCAGATAGCCAAGGTAGAGATGTAGCTCTTTTTTTTAAACACACTGATGTCAGAAAAATGCAACGTATTTGGATTTGTCCAACCTGGAGCTTTGCTTGAATCAGTGTTGGAGTCTGTAAGGAAAAACACAGATATCAAGTTATATGGCGAACACGCCTTGGTCATACTAATGAGTGGGGGCAACAATATTGCCAATCTTAATAATAAAGACCCAAAAAACCTATCTATGGAAATAAAAAGTAATTTGGATAGGCAAATACAGTATCTCAGGCACACAAATATAATTATTGCGACCATTCCCTATCGCTATGGCCTTCATAACTATGATAGAAGGCATACATTTGTATCATTAATTAATAATGAAATTAGAAATCTAACATATAAATATTCAAAAAAAGGCCATCTACTTGATTTGTTCCTGCTGAAAAGGTATTACCACACCAAGCAAGGCTATCATATAAACAAGAAAGGGAAAAGACATATCAGTAAGCTGATTTATGAAATTATGTTTGGCAAACCTGTATTTGAACACTCAAAAGTCCAATGTGACCCTTACAGAGATCTAGCAGCATGTGATATACAATTACTAATCAAGACATGGCAGATGTTTTGAAAAAATACCAGAAAGACTGTTCTGTGGCTTTTGCCCACTGCATATCTGGAAACTTTGGACATGAAAAGCAGATGTCATCTGGAGTAGCCACAGTATTTCAAAAAGAATTTGGCAAACCTTCCGTTAGGGATTGTGTCGGGAAGTATCTTGCATTTCAGGGGACAAATGATGGTGGTGGTGTCTATGGTCTTATAACTAAATTAGCATACAATATCAAACCAAATAAAGAAGACTACGATCATGCATTTGAACAGCTTAATATAGATTTTAAACAAAGAGCATTTAAACGACTCATCTGCAGTCCAATGGGCTGTATACACGACAGAATCCCAGTTGATCACTTTATTTAAAAAATTGTCCAGTTTCACAATGAAACAGATGCTTGTATTAATATAGTTATTTACGAGTCACCAAAAACAGTTCCTAGTTATCATGATTATCTTCAATTCGTTCTCTACTTAAAATATTGATTTGTCAACAAACTCACTGGTTTCACCTTGGCATGGTTGGCCAACTTCACAGAACACTTACCAACCAGATGAAGGCTCAAGAATCAACACACCCACAAATGATAAAATCACATCTCAGTCTCTGGGAGCTGTCACCCCTACTATTATTCCTGGTCATCTTCGTTTCAATGAAGTCGTAAAGCTGAGCCATAAAAATTGTGAAGTGTTAAAAAATGTTAAAAAGCAGAGTAAATGTGTTGGTGAAAGTCAGTTAGCAAATGAAGATCCTATTGTTGCTTCTTCTTGTGCGGGAGTTGTAAATAGTGTAGACATAAGAAATGTAAATAATATTTTAGCTGTAGAATTAAGTAACACTGTATGTAATAGTTCTTTTCAGTCTCTTGATAACTTGTAAGAAGATTCATTTAAGACAAACAACAAATCTCTATCTCCTTTCTATGTCACTAATAATTCGAATATTTGAAATATCGTCTCCTAATACTTGTTTTACTAACTCTAAGCAAAATGCAATATCCTCACTATCTAGCCAAGCACCTACAAGACTGGGTATTTTGTATTTAAACATTCAGGGGTTTAAAAATAAAGTATCAGTTCTTGAGTTTTTTAAATCATTCAAACATTTATATAGTCTGCCTCTCAGAGCACTGGATGGGGAAAGATGACATTAAATTTAATTCTCTTTTCCTGATAACTATCATTTGGCAGGTGCTTACTGTAGGAACGACCACATCAGAGTTGGTACTTCTATATTTTTAAACAACAAGTTTAAAGCAAGGTTATGTGATGTTTCCTATTTCTGTAAAGAATTTGATTTTGAAGTGTCAGCAATTTTTGTTGATGAAATAAAATATATCATTATCTCTCTGTACCACTCACCAAGTGGGAATCGACATGAGTTCTTGAATATTCTTCAACAGTTTCTATTGTTTATTACTCATTGGACTACTTATAATATTGTTGTAGGGGCTGATATAAATATAAATTTTGATGTGACAACTAATAGTAAATTTTCAAGAGAACTGATTAACCTCTTTAACCCAGGGCGAGCCTCAGCTACTGGGCGGGTCGCAGGTGGCGGATAGCGAATGTTCCACCTCGTCATTGATGGGGTGGACAACTGCGAATAAGGGGAAACCCTAATAAGCAGTCCCGGACCGAGGTTCGCAGGGGCAGCTGAGGTGTGCAGCTGACGGGCTTAGTGACCCCGCAGTACCCTGAACTCATTACCACACACACTTATAGTTACATACCTAAGGACCGCACTGAGTCCTTAGATAATGAACCGAGCATGGGAGCAGAGGGCAGCCTCACTAGCCAGCTCTTGTTTTCCATTGCTCGGGCCAAATCAATGTCGGGGGGGGGACAGGTCTCTCTCCGATTCTGAATCCAACTTGGCTGAGGACCGCTCAGAGCCCTCAGACAAGGACCTTGGCACGGGGAACGAAGGTAGCCAAGTAGGCCAGTCTGAAGTCCCCGCTGCTCGGGTCATGGGTTCGGCGGAGGGGGGCATGTCGCTCTCTGACCTCGAAAACATCCTTCTCGGAGCCCAGGCTCTGATCAGCTCGATCGGACGGCTGAGGCTCTGAATAGGATGAAGATAGCCAGGAGAAGCACTCCTGGCAATCAGAGGAAAAGGCCTATAGGCCTCAACTGACTGATCACTGGAGGGGGTCCTGTACAGGTCACTCCTCAGTGGTCAATCTAGTAAACGATGAGGTACTCTCAATGAGGTTTGACTTCATTGGGACTAAGTATCTTTTCACCAGACTCCATACTGTGGATTTTGGGTCGAGGGAGTACTGGGACGCTGTTAGTAGCCCGGTTTCTTCTCACGACCCAATTGTATGGTTCACAGACGGGTCAAGAATAGGCAACAGAGCTGGATTTGGTGTCTATACTGGTGACCCTAGGACCAACGCGTGCGTGAGTCTGGGAGCGTATGGCACCGTGTTCCAAGCTGAAGTCGCCATACGTTCAGCGCAAATTATGATAGAGGTTTGCGGGAAACATATCCATATCCTCTCAGATAGTCAGGCGGCCTTAGGGGCCCTTGACTCCTGGAAGGTTTCGTCTGGTCTGGTCTGGGAATGTGTGGAGTCCCTCAGCATCCTGGGTTCAACAAATCAGGTCCTGCTGGAATGTATCCCAGGAAATAGGGGAATAGAAGGCAGCGTGCAGGCCGATGCCTTGGCTAGGGAAGGTGCTATTAAGCCCTTCATTGGTCCTGAGCCGGCCTGCGGCGTTTCGGCTGCAGCTGTCAAAATACCAACCAAAACTGGGTCCCAGACATCTGGAAAGATGGCGGCGGTTCCCAGGGCAAGGACTCGACAAGCTTCTTGTCAGAAATCCTTCCCAGAAGTCAACAAAGTAACTTCTTGGGTTGAGTAAATTTTACGTTAAGTTGGTGGTGGGACTCATCACCGGTTACGGTAAATTCCGGAGACATCTAAGAACAGCGGGACTCCTTACGGAGGATCCCATCTGTCGCCTCTGTGGGTTGGACGAAGAGTCGGCAGAACACACTGTCCGGGAGCGTGAGGCTCTTGGTGCCAGCAGAAGAGTACCTTTTGAAGGCTCACCTCTGGGACAGTCGGAAATTACTAATCTAGTGAAGAAGCTCCTTGGCCTGGTCAAGGATTGCCAGCTTTACGACAATTAGGCACCGGGATTGGCACAAAAAGCCTCAGGCTTCGTTGCAAGGGTTGGCTGGACCAACTGCATATCCCCTTTTACTCTAACTCTAACTCTAACCTCTTTAAGCAATACAACTTCTATTGTTTAACCCTGCGGTACTCGCACCCCTTCGTCAAACGTAAGTACTCGCGCGGGCTACAGGTGTAGCCCAGGCGTTGTTTTTTTTTTTTCTTTAAATAACGCTTTGTAATTTTGTTCTTGTAAAATTTATATATATTTGTTGATCTATTAGAATGTGAATTTATGTGTTTTTATTCATGACTTAAGTAATGTAGTCAATAAAAAAAATATTCTCCTAATTATCGATTTTTCCTTTTTTAGTTATACAATATTTTAAAGCTAAAAAACTCCATTTTTTTTCAAGACAAGGTAAAAAAATTACTGAAGTTTTTTTTAAAAGTAATTTATTTATTACAAAATGAAGCAAACATTTACAGTAAAATGATTTGTCCCGCTGCCTGCCGCACATGTAGCAGCGTCCCACCGTGTTGTTTATTGGTTGCGGCTGGCGTTGTGGTTCTTCTATGCCTAATAGTTTTCTGGCTCTTATTTTCATATCCTCAGGTAGAGAGAGGATCTCCAGACGTTTCCTTACTTGTGGTTGAATAAGTTCCCATGCCAGGCGGTCAAGAAACTCTCGTCTTGGCATTTGTCTGTCTTGGTTGGAATGGTTGAAAAACAAAATTTGTGATGCATTAATTGCGCTGATATTTAGAAGGTCAAAGAAAATTGTCATTGGCCATCGTTTTGTATTTCTAGAGACATCATACTTTTCACACATCTGATCAACAACATCGACCCCGACTTTGGTTTTGTTATACGTAGTAACAATTTCTGGTTTTTGCAAATGTTCGGTTTCTTCATCAATCTTTTGATCAGCGTGCATGGTTGACAGTAAAAGCACACACTTATTTTTCTTTGTACAATAAGAAACCAGAGTTTTATTTTTTTGGTTTCAAATCATCTGGAACACCAACTCTGTTTGATCTAATAGTACCAACCAGGGTTAGTTTTTTCTCTGCTAGCAGTTTTTCGGCCAAAGGAATAGATGAAAACCAGTTATCTGAAGTGAGGTTACGATTTGAACCAGCAATTGGCTCACACAGTCTTAGGGTAATATCCTCTGCTGCCTGTGAAAGCTTATAAGGGCCCTCTGGCTGCCGGCCAACATAAACTTCCAGATTGACTGTGTACATACTTTTTGCGCAAACTAACGCAAACACTTTCACTCCATATTTACCCGGTTTACTGGGAATGTACATCTTGAATGGGCATCTTCCCCTGAACTTCACCAACTGTTCATCGATAGTGCAAAATTCACTAGGCCTGTACAAAGATTGAAATTTGTGAACTACGAGTTCAAAAAATTCTCTAATTGCTGCAAGACGGTCAATTTCTTTCCTTTCAGCTCGATCCCTAATGTTATCGAACCTTATACATCTCATTAAAAAATGAAATCTGTTTTCGCTCATACATAAGTATACAGATTCTACACCAGTATACCACGGCTGTTATCCCACATAACTTTAGTTTTTTTTCGTGAATTTCCCAAGCAGCCAGACAAAATTAAAATTCCAATAAATCCTCGAATTTCAGTGGCATTAGTTTCTTTTGCATCCCTTACTCGTGCAAACCTTTCTTTTATGTTTGAAATGTAAATATTAGTTCCAGTTACAATCATCTGAATAACGTTATCATCAAAGAACAAATTGAAAGCTTCTAATTCAGTATTCACATTTCTGGCTATTCCAACTGATCCAGGCAAGTGAATGATTATATTCTCTGCTCTTGTGCGAACATTTGGTGGTTGTGGAGGGAATTTTTTCCACTTCATGACCTGTTTGTTTTTACCTTTAGAAAAAAATAAATTTGCTAAAGGTGTATCATCATCACTATCGTAATCATAATCGTTCACAAGAAGATGAGATACCTGTCCTGCATTTGGTGGAATTGGAGGCAACGTCTCAGCTTCTTCTTCATCCTCCAAGTGCACTTCCTCTTCCAAATAGTCCTCCTCACTATCATCACTGTCATTGTCCACGACACCATCTTCATCAGAACTGTCATTGTTCGCCAGCATACTGCAATACCGTGGTCACTCAAACAAACACGTTTCGGTGCACTCATGACACGAATACTCGCGCGGGCTACAGGTGTAGCCCAAGCAACTTTGAGGTTAAATAGACACCACCACTATACGCAACAAAGTGCTAGAGCACACTGACCCGACAGGCCAGATAGTCACGGAAAGGTACTGAGACACCCCTCTCCCCCGCACAACGCAATTCCGAGAAGGACGAAAAACAAAATGGCTGGGCTACACCTGTAGCCCGCGCGAGTACCGCAGGGTTTTATAACAGTCCTACAAGAGGCAAAAACTGTCTGGATAATGTTTTTGTCTGTGAAAAATCTGCTAATATTTATTTTGTAAATATCTTTCATTTCCCTTTCTCTGACCATGATGGTATACTAGTCAATCTTAGCAAAAAACATAACTTAAAAAGTTTAAATGGCCAAACTACAGTATTCATTTTTCTGGCAACCAAATTTTTCATCCCATATAAAAAACTGGCAGAAATTAACTTTAAGTTTAATATCATATGATTGGATTCATATGATATTAAACTGTCTGACCACTGTCTGGCCTCTGTCTGGCCTCTGTCTGGCCTCTGTCTGGCCTCTGTCTGGCCTCTGTCTGTCCTCTGTCTGGCCTCAGTCTGGCCTCTGTCTGGCCTCTATATATATTTACAAAATGTAAGATTTATTAAAGGTACAACCCGAAATCCATACCTTAAAGCAGGCTACACTACTAAGCCAAGGTGAGGCCCACCCGCTCACCCATACACGTACAGTGGCATTGATAATATACAGTGAGTGGAATAATGATGTAATCTGATTTTGATAGCAGTGGTTCTGAAGTAATGTTTCAATTTTTCTTTAGTATTTTAATTGATAGCTTAAACTATTGTGGAACACTTACTAAAGTCAAGAGAAAATTGGAAATGAGGAGCAAAACCAAAAAGGAATGGTACAGCAAGGAGATGGCATATATGAAGGAGAAGTTGTTGTTTTTAAATGAACTAATGAAAT
>JAQJVL010006382.1:0-29451 GCA_035578905.1 Stictocephala bisonia | reverse complement strand
TTGGCTTTTCGCTTTTCTGATTCATCTGTAGAGCTAAAACGGTAAGCGTACATTTTTGGTCTTAGCCCCACAAATTCAAACATGACTCGATCTTTACACTCGTCTTTGAATGTACCGAGCTTCCCTTTGTTGGTATCGTCTCTCAAAGGATGCGTGTCGTGATACCCAGACCTGTCCAAGTGTTGAGACAAAGGGAGCTGTTTAAGTACAGTGTAAAGATCTTGGTCTGTTGTGATGTAATAAATCAGTCCGTCCGTGTCCATATACGCTAGCTCCAATTTGCTAGCAGGAGCTTTGAAATGTTCTTGCATCAGCGTATAATGAAAGTGGTACATGTGGACTTTGGACACGTCAAGAACAGTCATACCAACGTAAATTGGTTTGTCCATTTTTACAGTGTTCCGTCTCATCTGAACTGCTATTACATCGTCGGAAATTATTTTCCGCTCAACAAAACGGGTCTGGCAGACAAGCTTTTGAAACTGCTTGTCCGTGATGACAATGCGAATGTCAACTCTGTTGCGGACATTCTCCATCGTCTTTCCATAACAGGCGTTGTTCATGACTTTTAAAAAGCTTTAGCAAACGCACTAGTTGCTGCAGATCTTTTGTCAGCATTGTAGTCGATGAATTTCTTCATCCACGGGGATTGTTCTCTGATTTTTTTAAGAACAAGTGCGTGTCGCGTTCTTCTCTTGTGCGTGAATATGTAGTCTAGTTAATTAAAATGCATTACTGAGTGGTAGTTTGTTAGCATTTGGAAAGAAATACTGGCTGAGTTTTCCGGTATTCAGTTAAAATTTGTGTTATAACTTTAAAATATTATTTATACTGATGTTAAAATTTGACAACTAGTTTCTAGGTTATATCTGAAATATTACATTTGACGAAGGACGCTGCTGCCAAGATATAAAAATACTGTAAATAGGACTTATTGAAATTAGTCCATATTGTCACCTGCTGATGGCAATACTTGCTGGTGAGCAGATTGATAACGAGTGACAGTTGACCTTCACCCTCACAGGTGGCGTACGAGTTCACTATATGTTGCTCGAGCGACTGCAATCTATCTCTTGTGCTGTATGGACATTAATACTTAATGTTTAATGTTAAGGATTTAATATTTTATATTAGTCCTGACTAATACATGCTGATAATTA
Source organism: Stictocephala bisonia (assembly GCA_035578905.1). Classification (NCBI taxonomy): domain Eukaryota; kingdom Metazoa; phylum Arthropoda; class Insecta; order Hemiptera; family Membracidae; genus Stictocephala; species Stictocephala bisonia. The sequence goes on along the minus strand of JAQJVL010006382.1, from coordinate 28,291 downwards.
TTGCACGTTCATACAATCATAGCCATCAATATGTCTTTTAAAATTGAGCAAACTTCAAAAGGAAAGCCTTGCATATTATTTGGAAATAACAAATATAGGTTATACCGGACACTAAAAAATGGAGAAATATTCTGGCGCTGTCTAGGAAGAACCTGCGGGGCTACAATAAAAAGTGACGCCCAAATGACATCTGTAACCATCACAAATGATAATCACACTGGGAGCCATCCAGTTACTATGAGACGGTTATCGTTGACGGCGGCCGAAACTCCGAAAGCCCTTTCTCCGGCGACTTCGATATCAAAGTCGAACGCCCAAACTACACAGCCTACTCACAATAGCACAGCCAAAGCATCCAACACAGATTCAAATTTTAGCTTAACGCCTCTTATTGCCCACACCCCGTTGGCCGGCCGGGCGGTGGATACACCACCGAATAACACATCTCTGTCCACGTTTCAATCTGTTACTTCCACACCCGAATACCACTCGACACAGGAAATAACATTACTGATCCAGGAAAACCGACGTCTGAAGGATGAAGTACTTAAACTCGAACAAGACTTTAAATGTGTCTTAGACCATAGCATTGAGTCCGACCAACGACTCCTTCAATATACTTCTGAAATATTTACAGACACCACCAACCAAATCACAACCAATTCTCACACCAAGACGGTAGATTTTGCAATACAATGCGACCGCACACATCTTCAACCTCTGTCAAAGGCTCATGCCTCTCCTTGTACCCAATGTGATTCATCGGCGGAACTAATTATTAGGTTGAGAACTACGATCGAAGTGTTGGAGGCCGAACTGATGTTACTGCGGAAGGAGGCTAGCAAGGACAGTGATTCACAGACAACACCGGATCCTCCAGTGGAAAAAATGAGACCCGCGCCAGAAAACCCATTCAATCAAGCCAAGACAAAAAATTCAAAACAAAAAAAATATCAAACCGCAAATCAACCAAAAAAGCAAATAAAAAACATGGTTTTTTACTCCAAGCCGAAACTTCAACATGCCCCACCACCAATAGAATCCATCACATTCAAATCGATTGTCATCGAGGGTGACAGCCATGCGCGCCACATCGCAGATCTGACCTCTAGACTCCTTCAGCAACGTGTTCCTGTTATGGGTGTGTGTAAGCCTGGTGCTAAGCTGCCACAAATCATCGCATCGCAGCCACAGCCGGCTAAGAATGGGTCTCGCTGTGATGTCCTCATAGCCGGGACCAATGATCTCGCCGCGGGTGAACAGCGAAACCTTTATGAACTACTAGAAAAACGAATAACCTCAAAGCCCCTTAACACGAAGCTGATAATCGCAACCCTGCCACACCGACATGATCTGCCAGCCACCCATGATATAAACCAAGAAACGGCACTCGTAAACGCATACATCGAGGAGTTAGCTGAGAGGAATAACGTCACAATCCTAAAAATGAGCGAGCTGCATAGAAGGGATTTTACGAAACATGGAATGCACCTACGATTGAGAGGAAAGTGGCAGTTGGCGAGGCTACTGGTAGAAGCTCTGTCCAAAGCAAGCACCCGAGTTGACGCCGTTGACGGGAAGAAGCCAGCGGAGTTGCCAGCGGACCTCCGACCCCCCACTGCCGGCACGCGCGCCCAGGGAGAAGATGATGAGGGCGCTCAACATCCACGCATAACGACACTCTGTTCTCCTACAACGTATGCTGACGCCGTCAAGGAAACACCTCAAACGGACGCTCGAGCAACGAATAACCACAAAAAATCAGTTTTAAATGCTTCTTGTGTTTTTTTAGAAAATCTAGTGTCAGCCACCAGGTCGACATGACGAACAGACGAACAAAACATAACAAACAAAAATTGGAAAATCAGCCAAGCCTGCAAATTAAACTGATTCACCAAAACGCACAGATAGCAACCAATAAAGCAGATGAGCTTCTGCTTATGACCGAAGAGCTTGACCCGGACATACTGGTTGTAACCGAACATGGTTTCAACAACAGTAACGTCGACAACTTCAAAATTCAAAATTTTCAATTGGCGAGTCATTACTGCAGAAACCTTTCCAAAGGAGGAGGTGTAGCAGTTTTTGTAAAAAAAGAAATTTCATCTTTCCCGTACATTTCTTTTAAATCATCAGAAAAACACTTAGAAGTTGCAGGGGTAAAAATACAAACCAAAATGACTCCAATTTCCGTTATTGGAGTTTACCGGTCTCCCAGCGGAACGGAAGACATCTTTTTATCAAATTTCGAAAATATGCTGTCCGATATAACCAAAAAATGTGAAAATTTTATCATAATGGGCGATTTTAACATCAACGTGCTGGATGTTGAAAGTCCCACAACAAAAAGGTTCGGAGACCTTTTAAGGTCGTTTAACCTTTTGTGGTCAATTGAGTCACCAACTAGGGTGACGGATATCTCATCGACAGCAATTGACAATATAATCACAAACATGACAGAAGTGAGGGTGTCTGTGATTAACACAGCGATCTCAGACCACTACGGCCAACAAGCCATTATCAGAGGTTCTGAACCACAGCGGGATCAAAACATTAAAAAAACCATTAGAATCACGAGGCCCACAAACATTACCCTACTTAATTCCCTATTATCTAAAGAGAGTTGGGGGTTTTTCAATCTCGAAGATCCCGTAGAAATTCAATTCAAATCATTTCAAGATTGCTTTAACTTCCATCTGAACGTAAGCTGTCCCCTGAAAACATCAACCCAAAAACCGAGGAAAATGAAGTGCAAGTGGATTACTAAAGGCATTCTTGTCTCGAGAGAAAGGCTAAAACTTCTCTCTGAAATCAACAAGCACTCGAACAATTTAGCAGACAAACAATTTTTTCAAAATTACAAAAGAATTTACAAAAAGGTCATAAAGGCTGCTAAGGCTTATGACGTATCAAAAGCACTGCTCACGACAAAAAACGTATCAAAAACTGCTTGGGCCATAATCAACAGTAAAAACCCATCGACTCACAAACAAATCGAACTCACCATTGAAAACAATCAAATAAAAGATCCTTTCAAAGTCGCTGAGGCGTTTAACAGATTCTTTTCCTCGGTTGGTGCTGACCAGGGTCTTTGTCATCAACAGCATCATACACCACCACCACCTTTTCAGGGGCCAGTGAGTTCTTTATCCCTAGCCCCAGTCACTAAGGAGGAGATTGCTAGATTGATAAGAGAGCTTGCAACAAAAAAGTCAAATGACTTAAACCACGTATCAACGTGGCTGCTCAAACAGTGCTCTGAGCACCTTCTGGGCCCACTTGAACATCTCATCAATCTCTCTTTTCAAACTGGAACTTTTCCCTCCCTCTTAAAAACAGCAAAAATCACACCAATTTTCAAAAAAGGCGACCCTTTTTCAATTCAAAATTACCGCCCTGTTTCAATTCTGCCTGTCTTTAGCAAGGTCTTCGAGAAAGCTTTTTTCTTGAGAATCTTATCATTCCTGGAAAAAAATAATCTTCTTTCAAAAAACCAATTTGGGTTCAGAACTGGAAAATCTACAATAGACGCGGTCGTGCGTTTAGTAGATATGGTATTAGAGGGCATCGAAAGTCGAAAGAGTACACTCAGTGTATTCTTAGACTTATCAAAGGCTTTCGACTGTGTTGATCATGGCACCCTCTTACACAAACTAGAACATTACGGGGTTCGAGGAATATCACTCCAGTGGTTGAAATCGTACCTCAGTAATCGCACTCAAACCGTCAAAATTTCAAACGTATGTTCAGGAGAGGAGGGACTGAGCTATGGGGTCCCTCAAGGCTCTATTCTAAGTCCTCTGCTCTTCTTGATCTACGTTAATGATGTTGGTTCATCACTGCAATATGGACGGCTCGTCCAGTATGCAGATGACACGACTCTCTGTTTTGGAGCATCATCAAAAGAAGAAATTGAAATGACAGCGTATACTGAGCTGAATGGCTCAATACAGCATTTCAATGAACTCAATCTCAAAACAAACCCAACAAAATCAACATTCATTCAATTTTCATTGCGACAATCCGAATCAGATGAAAGCCCAACAATCATGGTGGGTGACACTGAGATCGAGGAAGTCGACGTGACAAAATTCCTTGGTATACACCTCGATCGAGGGTTGACTTGGGGTAATCACGTCGACAATGTGTGTGCAAAGCTATCCTCAGGCATTTTTGTTTTGAGGCAGCTATCCAAGTACTGCCAAACTCAGGTACTGATGACGGCTTACTATGGTATCATCTACCCACACATCTCTTACGGAGTAGCTCTGTGGGGTGGGTGTACTGACACACACTTCTCCCGAATCTTCAAGCTCCAGAAGAAAGCAATCAGAATAATAGCAAAATCACACTGGAGAGAGTCGTGCAAACCAACATTCAAAAAGTTACAACTGTTGACTTTGCCCTGCCTCTATATTTTAGAAGCATCAGTGTTTTTCATGATAAAATGTACTCACATACGAGGGTCCAACTTCCATTCCTATCAAACTAGAGGCAGGGAAACCTACCGAACTGTGAAACACAGAACGGCAGCGTTTGAGCGACTGCCCTCACAGGCAGGAGCTAAATTCGTCAACAGTCTGCCAGATTCAATTAAAAATGCCACAATGCCGAAGGCATTCAAAACTCGTCTTAAGTCCATCCTCTTGGCACAAGCCTTCTACAGTGTGGACGAGTTTATGGCCTATAGCTGGGAGACCGCATAATTTCCTAAATGTCGGCCTGTGTGATTGAATTGTTTTTGAATTGTGATTGAATGTATGAATTGTTTGCATGTTTGATTGTATGTTTGAATGAGTGAGTGGAATGTTATATACTATTCATTGATATTTTAAATTAGACTTAGGACTAAATATTAGTTTAAACAGTAAGCACGTTATGACGATTGCGATACAATTGTAATAATTGTTTTTATGCAATAAAATACTTATTTATTTATTATTTATTTGTGAAAAGCGTAGCGCCCGATGTACTTTAGTCACTTTCAGACCAAGTTGTACGGCCTGTTGGAACACCGTATAGTGAGCCACGTAACGCTTTTTGTTGTACAGTGTGGCAAGCAACTTTTTACTGCTGCCACCAGGGGGTGTCACTAGCTCAGGCAACAAAGGTAGGTCTTGTAACTTGTCATGTAGAGTTGCAGGTACCTCTACGTCACAGTCTAATATAAACCCGTATGGAGAGTCAGTTGGCAATGAGGACCAGTCTGGTGTTGTGTCCACCCACCTAAAGTCTCCGTATGGCAGAAACGATGTCATGGCCTTGCCATACAGGTTTACACAGTCTAGATAGAGTAGGTAGCTAGACGGTTCGTCTTCTTTGTAGTCGTGCTGATCCGACAACAACAGATTGTTAGCTTTAGCGTACCGTAGATTACACTGCACCACTCCTCCTCTGATAGCCGATTGAATCATCAGCATCTGATCAGCGTCATTTATCAGTTCTAGCGTCATTTTTGTCATACGTAGCATGGCGCTGAACGACAGACCTGGAGCGGTGTAATGGTGGCAACAGTCAATTATGTACGACTGTAGGCAGGTGTTGCAGAAAGAGACCAGAGTATCCATCAGTAGACACACGTCAAGTCTAAGATAGAAATCGTGGTAGTCTCCAAAGGTGGTCATTTGCAGACCGTTCCACACTGCCAACGCCTTTTCATAATCTGACTCACTTATGCGCTCATCGTTTAGTTGGTTATAAAACTTTTCGCGGGTTGGTAGTTGAGGTTCATCAAACACTGCGGGTGATGTAACATAATCATATGGGTACACCCCTTTGTGTTTGATTAAGTGCAATTTGTCGGCTGGCACGAGTTTGGAGCTTTCCACAAGTTCCACTTCGGCCAATCCGGCTGCCAAGTTGGCTAGGCTTTCAGCCATTAACCGGTACGAGTCTAGGAGTCGTATCCACATACGACCGACTCGAACAGATACAGATATGTACTTTTCACTGTTCGATGGTAGCACATTTACCTCACATCCTTTTAAACAGTTCAGATTCCTAATGATAAAAGCTTGATCGTAACCGCTGAAGTTGTGGAAGTAGACCGGTATAAGGTTTGGAACTTGACAGCGTAAGTTACATCGGTTGCACAATGTATGTCTGTAGGTGCCTGTGATGTGACAGTGGTCTAGTGTTTTGTCACCATACTGTTCTGAGGTCTCGTTGAACGAGCGCTCACAAAGGTCACAGTTGGATTTTAGTCTGTGACGTTCTGTCTGTTCCTCAGTCATAGGTCCTACGGGGAGGTTACGTAAGTATAAGGATTCCACACGCTGGGCCAAGTCTTTCATGTGCAATAGAAAAGCTTGGGCGGCGTTTTGCGAACGCTGCAAGTGAGGTTCAGTCGATATGCCCACCTCGTTTAACAGTGAGTCAGGCAGAGTGGACTTTACAAGTGTGCAAAAGCTGTTTGGCTCGTGCACTTGGTAGGACATGTCAATGCTAGCGGTGGGCCGCAAAGTGGCCTCAAAATCGGCTGTCACTATGATTGGTACGGGAATTTCAGTCTCGTAAGCGACAAATTTTAATTGGTATTCCCCCTCTTTGGGTAGCATCACATTACAAGGCTGATGTTTACCGCAGAACCTGGTGTGTTCTGCCAGCCAGGTTTCAGGCTGACATCGACGTGTCTCCTTGTGTGAAAAGCATCGTTTACAGATTACTATTCTGTTGTACCCTTTACAATTTGAGTTTTGACCAATTTGGAAAAGTCTGTAATTAGCACGTAATGTGAGGTTTGATCGTTTTTGATCCACAAAAGGTCCGTGTGGTCGGCCAGTTCCTGATCGGCTATTCTGTAGGGAGTGATTTGAAAGTCAGGGCCCGCTTCAAACACATTTAAACTACTGCCGGGATTACGCCGCTCAAAAAGTGAAATTTTTGATGGAGGTAACGGAAACTGTAGTCCCTCAAAGTTGTAATTGTTCGGTACGTTAGTGAAGGAGTTTTCATCAAGTTTAACTTGGTCATAGTCTACGTTCTGCGGAAGTGATTTTGCCAATAGGCAGTACTTAAAGCAAGCTTGGTCAGAGTTTTGTATGTTAATAGTGGCTTTTCTTGTTCTAAGTTTCTTTGGTAATGGAATAAAGTGCCCAGGAGATTTAACATGTCTAAGTAAACTTACATGAAGGGTCAAAGTGGTAGGTGCTACGAGACTCCATCCGCTCCCCTTCATCTCTGCTTCGGAAGACTCCTGCAGAATTTTGGCGGTGTCATCTTGTAGCATCTTATTTAGGCTATCCGTAGAGTGTAGCGTCTTCGTGGTCGTCTTGAAGTTGAATAAGTCCTGTATGTCTTCAGGATGGTCGTACAGGGCTTCGAGAAGTAGGTTGTATTTCAGTGACGTCCCTGGTGCTGAAGTCTCATCCTGTAGTAATGTAGTCAGTAATGGAGTGGCCGCTTCTAGAAACGTGGCCAGATCCCTGTAGTATCCGTTGGGGTTGGCGATCACAAAGTCTTTGGCACTAGAAAGTACCTTTTTCACCTTGACTGGCAGTGTAGGTGGAGAAGGCTGACTGGTAGCCGCCACAGCTGCAGCTATAGCAGTCTTTGAGGCTTTTGGGCATGCCTTTATTTTTTTTACTAACTCTGTCACGTTCAGAAGACCTCTTAGCAGATAAGTGCCGGCATGTGGCTGAGGTGGCTGGTTTGGCTGGTGAGCTGGTGGATGGTAAGCTGGTGGCTGGTGAACTGGTGGCTGGTAGGCTGGTGTCTGGCTGTAGATGATGGACAGCCAGTCGTCTAAGCTGGGCAGCTGACGACAGCATCTGGATGGCAGCGCACAATAGCCCGTGTCTAGCCCGGGCCTCTTCCGTCAGGAAAAAAAGCTTCCTGGCAGGTGGAACACAGCAAGTACTGAGGAGGAGCCATGTTGCTGGGAGACTGTGATTCTGTCGGATGCCTAAGCCCGCTTTTATATGATTTGGTTGGGGCGTCGGCCACCTTGGGACTTGTAAAATTGTTGCTCACTCTGTAGAGTGCGTACTTTCCCGGAACATCCTTGGCGAATCGTATATATACCGGGAGTAGCCCATGTGGTGAGCACAGTCTCCTCCACAGCTCACTGGAAGTCTCACCTACTCTCGCCAGAAAGTAAGTGTTAGCTTTAGGTGTTGTTATTGCTATTTTTCCCTGTACAGGTTGTACGGGTCCAGCATGCCGCTGGAGGCTGTGATTTATTGTTGTTCTGCTGTGTGGTGGCCTACTGTTGTTTTAGATCCCCTACCGGAGGCTGTGATTCAGATTTATTGTTGTCATTATGTTCTGCTGTGTGGTGGCCTACTGTTGTTTTAGATCCTGTTTGCTTGTACAGTTGCTGCAGTGGTTTAGAGTGAATATTGTTGTCCTCAGTGACTATTGGCTGTTATGTAGTGATACCTAGGCAGGCACTCGACTTTGTAAAGCAGTACTATATATGTTTAAGTTATAAATTATAACTAGCTTGCAGTATGTTTGCGGGTTTGTATGTTTTAAGTTTTGTTTAGTAGTAGCTTAAATTAACATAGATCTGTAGTAAAAAGAGGGTGTGTTGCTTAAAGTAGGCTTGTTTATATTAAGCAGTATGTTTGCTGGTTTCTATGCTTTAATAGCTTATATTAAGGTAGATCTGTAGTGAGAAGAGTGTGTGTGTGTTGTTTAAAATAGTCTTGTTAGTTTTGCAATTTTGCTGTACTAACTGCTATGTTTGCTATTTTTATTCTTATAACTAGCTTAAAATATATTGTGTGGTTTGTTTACTAGCCACAGTTTGGTAGCATGTACTTTATTGTTTGTTTTTATGGTTTTGTGGTAGCTTAACAGGGGTCTGTGGAGAAAGGGTGTGCATTATTTAGAATAGATTTGTTAGTTTGGCAGGTAGGATACCGCCTATATATGGTGTTGCTTGATCTGTTTTCTTTATGTCGGCAGCAGGAAGGATCTGTGTTTACTTTAAGTTGTCAAACTTTCAATTGTCAGTCTTTAAATTGTTTTACTGCTGAAACACCAAATCTCCATATCGTCTTAGTATGTTAGAATAAATGTAGTAGGATTGTAGCTTAAGTATGCTGTTTAAAATAAGTGCTTAGCTTTATTGATATATTCTATGCTTTAAGATTAGTAGCAGCTTAGCAAGAAATAGTATGCTCTGTTGCTGGTAATCGCGGCAGTGTTGACTTAATTAGATTTAGTAGTATAACTTAATTGTGGCTTGAGTATTGTTGTTTGTAAATGCGTCTTGATAGTCCGTTGTGAAAAACTGTTTATAGCGGATGGTTTTGGTAATGTGTAGGAAGCAGGTTGGGTTGTTTTTTTTTTTGTGAGTTTTATCTGTTGAAAGACATGGCGTCTGGCCCGCCGGTCTGAATGGGCGGGCTGACAGGAGTTGTGGGGGAGTGGTCGGGTGGCAAAATGGTGGACTGTCCGGGGGCCCCCCCGTCCTCTGCCTCGATGTTAATCACCGGTCGGAGAATTTATGCAGCTATAAACAAACAACACTTTAAGTGATTTGCTTGAATCTCTGTGTTATCGACTTAACAGATTTACATTCTTAATTTAACCACCCATGCCCTTGATGGATGGTTTTATATGTTTTAAGTCTTTGTTCTATGACCAAGTAGGGGGATTCATACAATATGTCCCTAGGTTGTTTAACCAAAAAAATGTGCAGTTTTAATTGTAGCTAGGCGGACAATCGTTGGCCACCTCATATATCTTGCTCGTTTGTAAAGAATTTAAGTTGAGTAAACGAATTGTAAATTGACTTATTATTTAACTATTATAGTTTAAGATATTGTTTCACTTTTGATTGATCAATTTACGTTACAAGTAAACCTTGTTTAACAGGGGAGCTTATTGGTGTAATTTCTTAATTCAATGTCCAACTCCTCTATTATTAGTTGAACGGTTTATGGTTTGGTTGGTAGGGAATATTGGGTGAAGGTGAAGGTTAAAACTGTTTTTGAGGTTTTTTTTTAATTTTTTTTATTTTTGCATAGGTTTTATTTTGGCCGAAGGTCGGCTTGTTGATGCCTCCATTTCTTCGTTATCTGGGAAGAATGGTAGCTCCTCCAGGTAAATTTTGACTGGGGCAAGCGCCTGCGCCATGTATCCAGCTGTAACATATTGCACAACGGTATTAGTGAAGGAGGTTTGGGCTGGAAGGCTGTTGTCACAGTGTGTAGGACTTTATTGGGGTTGGAATATATCTGGTGTACATACGTGTACTGTTATAGTATTCCTTTAGTTAATTTGATGACATTGAGGTGTGATTACTGGCTAACGTGATCGTTGTTGATTACATTTAATTGAGTTGCAAGTTGAGCATAGTGTCGAGGTTTTTAACTTATATTTGGTTGCTTTGTAGGTAGGCTTAAGTTTGTCGTATGTACAGACTGCATTGGTTACCACACTATATTCATGATATGTACGCTAATGCTTGGCTATAGTTTTATTACTTTCTCTATACACCTAATGCTTGGTATATTGCGAATGTTGGTTGTGGATAAAACAACTGCTTTGTTAGCGTGGAGCGGAAATGTCAGACACATGAATGGGATGTTAGTTACCTAGCATTAAGCTTGTCAGGCGTCTTTAATGTAATAAATTTGTACTTAGTTAATAGTCAATTACGTCTACTTTAGTAACATGTTTTTTTTTTTTTTTTTTTTTTTTTGCTACGTTAATGATTATGCTGATCGTGTTTAGATTAGTAAAAACTTTAGGTTTAGTTGGGGTTGTGTTTCGTTATGACATGTGATTTCTGTTGTCGGCTTTGGGTAAAATAGCCTGAGTACACTTTTTGACTATGTTCACTTTATATTAATTGCTGGATTTTTTTCAACGGTTATATGGTGTTGTTGATGTTTGCAGAAGTGTACCTAAGGGTTATTAAGTCACTTATGTGGTGTGTCTGAACTCGAGCTTGGACGTGAAATGCTTCTAGTAATTTGTACACTAGCTTAGTTAACGCATGCATTGTTTTTTTTTTTTTTTTTTTTTTAACAACCTGGCATGTTTAGTTACGTCTGACTGCAATTTACACCTGATACTTAAACTACGTGACTACATGTATTGTTGTTGACTGTCTCTGTTAGCTTATGTACTTGTAGGGTACAAGTATGGTAGCTGGTCTGACTGTATAATTTTCTTGTTGTTACAGAAACATGAGTCTTTCAACAAAGTTGAATACCTTGGTGGACGCGGAGTATGCACCGAAGATCAACGTTAAGGATCTGAAGGTGGACCATGACTACCGGATTGGGTCGGCAAAGCGGGTGAAGACAAGATTCGGCCCGTCCGTTTTGGTTTCATTAAAGGTGAACGGGGAGGAGAGGGTCCTCTTTCTGCCAGGGAGGTTTAATGAAAACTTAACGGACGAGGACCTGGTGGAGATTAATGGTGGGGGTTTTACATTACGGTACGTGGGCATGAAGGGGAACAGCCCCAGTATTGTAATACGTAGTTAAGAAATATTATACACTACTGAATTTAATACTGTTGTTTTTTACTTACCCGTGGAGTTTGGTGGCTTCATTTCCTCCTCAAAGTCCCACACCTTGAAGTCCTTGCTTATGGTCCTAAGCTGGCGAAGTAGATATTATGTTTGTCTGTCTGTTCTCACTGAAAACTTGACTACGAGTTCAGCCATGACTGTGGTTTTACTTTAAGACTCAATTTCTTTTATATCCTGTAAGGTTGTACTTACATGCGGTGGGTACCAAGTACCTTGAAGACCTTAACATACTCCGTCGCAATTAACAGCAGACAGTCCAGACTGCACCAGGTGACCTCCTCTCGTTTTCATCTGACAAAACCGGGTCAGGCGGCCACGGCCTCGCCGTATTATTGACCGAAATGTAATAGCCGGTATGGAAGTCAAAACGAACCGGTCTTGAGGTTAACGGGCCGACTGGCACCGAATGTCGCGGCCCAAACTGCAGTGAATGTCATGATCGGCGGGCCTTGCACTGAGTCTACGGTATACTCAATAAAGGCGGCAGACCTACCGACACCCGACGTTTTTTCCTTATGGGAGAATAGCATGCTTGCCTTCGAAGTCGAGCGGCCAGTTTTTACCTTATGGGCGTTTAACATGGTTGCCTTCGAAAGTGAAAACCGAAGGCAAATCACCCTACTAAAATTATCACTTTCCCCCTTTGACGACAAACGCTACATTTTGGAAAACGGTATTGATACACTAGCATACGGACACCATTTAATTAGCAAAAAGCGAGCTTTAGATTACGACCATGATTACCCAACTAAAAAACCAAAACTAAAATAAAAACGTACCTTATAAAATAAAAATTAATAAAAGCAAACTGGTCTTGACGTAAGTCGTTTTAGCCCTACTCTATCCACTCCATGAATGTCCACCACTCCCTCCCCACCACATCCATCCTTATCGCACTAATGGCATCGATCCTACTATATCGGAACTTTGTAAAACCTTTAACAACCTTTTCGAAATTAATCAATTAATCCTTTTAAAATCAATTCAACAATACTCTCCAAACTGTACGTTTATTAATGACCTACCTTTAATTCAATTTGCAATTTAAAATAATTAGCTGAATTTTGCAACTAACAGTGCCTGTACCTTTAGAGCAACTGTATGAATGTGGCTCTGGGGCGTAAAACCCCGTATCCAAAAGCGAATGTGGCTCTGGGGCGTAAAAACCCTTATCCTAAAGTGAATGTGGCTCTGTGGCGTAAAAACCCGTATCCAAAAGCGAATGTGGCTCTGGGGCGTAAAAACCCGTATCCAGAAGCGAATGTGTGTTGCTCGTTAGGTAAGTAAGGCTTTACAATTGGCAGGGAGACAGTAAACTTTATTTCTATTATTTTTATGGTCGACTGCCACCGTATTGAGCGAGGTTGGGGCTCTATATACAAAAAAAACAAAAAAACAAATTAATTGTTAAAATTTACTTGAATCCTTCCATTATTTCACTATGAGTGTGAGAGAGCAGATAGCAAGGGAGCTAGCTACATGCTCCAGTTAGAAAAAAATTCCCTACTAGACCTGTAGAAGTTAAGGGAATGCAAGACTTGTTCCAAGCTGACTTGGTCGAAATGATACCTTATTCTAATCAAAACCAAGGGTACAAGTACATCTTAACAATAATAAACTGTTTTAGCAAATACGCCTTTGCTGTTCCATTAAAAGATAAGACTGGTCCAGAAATCGTTAAAGCCATAACACCCGTATTAAAGTCCAATAAAATGAAACATTTACAAACAGATGCAGTTAAAGAATTCTACAACGTAGGATTCACAAAGCTAATGAAAAAATATGGTATAAACTATTACTCGAGCTACAGTGATAAGAAGGCGTCCATCGTAGAGTGGTTCAACCGTAGCCTTAAATCATTAATATGGCGAAAGTTCACGGAGCAACGTAAGTATCAATGGGTCAAGATACTACCTTCTTTGTTGGAAGAATACAACGCAAGAAAACATAAAACTATTGGCATGGTTCCAAGTCATATGAACAAAAGAAATAAAAAACATAGTAAGAAAAAACATTAATAAAAATAGACAAAAATACAAGAAAGTAGATAAAAAGGTCCGTTTTAAAGTAGGCGACAAGGTTAGGATAGGTAAGTATAAAAAAATCTTTGACAAAGGATACCTACCCAACTGGACTAACGAGATATTTACTGTGTACAAAGTCCAAAATACTATTCCTACAACCTACCTCCTCAAAGACCATACTGGTGACGTCATCAAAGGAAGTTTCCACGAAAAAGAGCTACAGAAATCCAAAACAGATGATGTATACCTGGTTGAAAAAGTACTTAGAAAAAAAGGAAACAAAGTATTAGTTAAATGGGTAGGATACGACGGTAAACACAATACATGGGTGGACAAGAAAGACTTGGTATAAATAAAGGCTTCCCTTACACTTTCATTCAAAACTCAACAATGCGTGTTATTGAACAGGACACAAAGCTTCCTGTCGAAAACTTTGACATGTACACTATACACACAGGTAGTGACATTAAACACGGACCATTATTTCCATCCACCATAAGGTGCATAGTGGCTGGACCGAGTAATTGTGGTAAAACAAACGTTGTTTTCAACATGTTGTTCGATCCAAAATGGATTAAGGTTCGAAAATATTTACATTTTCTCAAAGTCCCTATGTCAACCCAAGTATCAATTTTTAAAAAGTGTTTTACCCAAGGAAATTGGATACTTTATATTTGATGAAAATACTAAAGTCTTACCGCCTAAAGAAGCTAAAAATAACTCCATTATGATATTTGACGACATTGCGTGTGAAAAACATGATAATATACGCAACTAATTTAGCATGGGCCGACATAATAACATCGATTGCTTTTATATAGGACAAACCTACAGTAGGATACCCAAACAGTTGGTGAGAGATAATACAAACTTGATTATTTTATTCAAACAGGACGAAACAAATCTCAAACATGTTTACAATGATCATGTAAATACGGACATGACTTTTGAAAAGTTTCGAGAAATGTGCACTTTAGCTTGGAAAGATAAGTACAGTTTTTCTGTATTATTAAGGACTGTGAATTGGATAAAGGGAGATACAGAGTTAGCTTTGACAAGTTTCTAGTCTCGTAATATAAATACGACCTACTTAATTTTCAACAACAGTTAGCGACAAGCCTCTGTGTGATCCACAACTAGAACAAACTCTTTTTCATTTATAAAACATGTCACAAAACAGTAAACATCAAACTCTTACGAGAAGAATTATACAGCTGCAAGATGCTGTCCACCGCAAGTATCGTGCTTTCAAGTTGGGTAACATGTATACCGAACAAACATTAGAAAAACAGTACAAACCAATTTTAACTGAACTTAGAAACAGACTGGATATAAAAAATGAACCAAAGGAGGAGTCTATGGACCTCAGTTTGGACGAGCAGGATAATTTTAAGCCAGACTATATGTCAACGCCTAAAGGACCATCTTTTATTCAAGACACACAAGTGTTTGAAACATCGTTCCCCCCCCCCCCCACCCTCAGTTAGCCAATTAATACAAAGCCCCGCAAAGTTTCATGAGGCTTCACAGTACGTTTTAGAGACATTTAACGCACCCATAACACAAAAATACAAGTTAAAACTTTAAAAAGACGAAGCCGGTGTTAAGAATGAAATGGACAACATATACGGACCACATATACACGGTGATAAATTAATGGTGGGTAATCAACTGCTTACATTCGACAACGAAGGAAACATTCACTTGAACAATGTACAGTACAGAGGAACTGAAGGTCTTTACGAATTATTATTTAAAAGGCAACCCGATGAAAAGGTATACACACAAGATGATTTAGACGCTTATAAAGATGTAATGATAAAAACGAATGCGCATTAAAAAGGTTATTTACCTCATAATCCCATTAACCGACCGACAAAGTCCATAAAATATAAAAACATTATTTCCGTATAATTCCCCAAACAAATGTACGGTACAGGGCTGAAAGACTTTGGATCACGTGACATTTCCTATTGGGACAATCCAAACGAATTATGTGATAGATTAAAACTTATTATAGCTTCGACAGAGGCCGGAAATGGCAACCATAGGAACGAAATTCAAAACATAATCGAGGAATTAAAAGAAACTAAAATTATTTCAGGAGCTGGTAATAGCCGATACAAAGCATTAATCGCTTATGTGTAAACATGGATACTTATTTTGATTTGTGTATAAAAAGTATTTTCATACGTATATTTTCATCGGTTAGATTATGTCTGTGCACAAGTTTGGACGTGTCTTGCCCTCAAAGGGCAATGTAAGTGGCAAAGGACCACAGGGTGAAGGTTTTAAACTAACACCTGAAGGAAACTATGATACTGAAAATAAACGAATGGTTAACGTCAGTGTGCCCATGGCTGACAACGATGTTGTTACGAGAACATACTTTGAGGCTAACACAATGCCAAACTTACAAAACAGCTATTCTGCGCGTAACAAAAGAATATAAAATTTAGCATCGCCAAAGGAGCTAGGAGATGCCGTGAATTTAAAAACTATAGGTGAACAATGTGTACTGTACCAACAAAAAACAGTCAATGTAGGAGATAGGCTTATAACAAGGGTAAAGGACCCTACAGGTCCGAATCATTCGGCGACCAAACTTTACGTAGATGCTGCCGTTCCTGTTAAAACTAGTAGTTATTGGAGTTTTGAAAAGCGACGTTTGGTTTCTGTAGCTGACCCACATGATAATCAAGATGCTGTAACCAAGTCATATCTAGTGGCAAACTGTCCAAAAAAACGCAAGGACGACTGGGACTTTGATAATATGGGAATTAAATCTGTTAGAGATGCGAAAGAAATGGACGAGGCTGTAAACCTAAATGTGTTAACCGAAGCAAAATCGCATATTTTGAAAATGTTAGGTCAACAAACAACAACTATAGGTTCAGTGCAGACATCACTTAAAGATACGGTTAGTACACTGGAGGGGCGGATTTATGAAAACAGCGCTAAATCTGAAAAACAACTTAGAAAATTCGGTCAGGTACTTTTTTCCCATATTCATGGTGCTAAATGGCGGAGTACAGAAACACTGACCGCCGATAACTACATAAACTGGACTGAAATTTTCGGTGAACAAGGTGAGGGGTAATGTACCGGGTCGTTTTGACCGGTACATTTCGTTTTTTTTCGTCGTCTGCCGGGCTGCCTGAGACCGTTCGCGCCCGGCGATTCGCTATACCTTGGTGGCCGTTGGCTCGGACTCGGTCGTTCCGTGTTCCAGCCTTTGTCTGTCAGGTTGGCCGTCATTTTGTCTTTGGCTCTGCCTGCTGATTTTACAATGATCGGCTAGAGACTCTAAAACATAGTTCATTTGTAGTTTCTAATATCTTATCACCCTTTTGGTGAAAATACTTTTGTTTAAATAATATTCAACGGGCTTACTTGTGTTTTCAGGGTTTTGTCTAATTTAAATTATTTGTCTTAAATCTGTTTTCCAACATAATTTTTCATAGCCTAAAAATGGATCTTTTATTTTTTAGGGTGCTCCAATCATGTACAATTTGGTCTGTTCTTGTGTTGTTTTGCCATTTCATGTATTAGTTGTTATGTGTAGTATTTTTGTTGTTGTTGCTGGACTGTTTTTAATGTGCTGTGGTGTTGCCTTGCAGTCCAGGGTCCTTGAGTAGGACGTTTTACCCTCAGCCTGTCGTCCGGGCAAAGTTCCACCTTCCACACTGCGAGCCTGGCCTGGGGACCATGTGATTGAGCGAGCTGTGCCCTCTCTGCCCTCCCTCCATCTTTGGGTAGAAGTCTTCAGTCCTCAGGTTAGTGCGTTCCATGTTGTTTTTCCCGGCGGCTGAGCTGGGGGTTTGGCTGTTTATATATATATATATATAAAAAAAAAAAATAAACCAAAGGAAAAAATGGAAGTGAGAGATAAGACAAAAGAAGAAAAAACATTTTGTGGAACTATTTATTTTGAGGCCTAGGCCTAAAGACTGAAAAGTTTATGAAACAGCCATGGGGACTTTAACGTGTTTTTAATTAAAGAAAAAAAAAGAACTTTTAAAATACACAAAGAACTTTGGATGTTCATCTTTATTGTTATTTAGTTTAATTAGTTTATTTGTTGTTATATTTTTTTAGATTTTATATTTGTTAGGTCCCTATGGTTAAGTTATGTTATTTATTTATATGTTTAGGCCTAGTGAGTTAGTTAAGTGTTATTTATTTTGTTAGTTGTAGTATGTTTTGAAGTGAATTTTTACTAAAACGGTACCGGGTTATATTTTATTTTTAATTACTTCTTTTTTTAAACGTTCACCAAAAGGGGATTATTGTGCTTTGCTTAACTTCTGATTCGGAGCTGCCCAGGGATTCCGGCTTACTCCCTGGCCCCGGTGGAATCATGGGATGTGGGCTAAATTGCCGATTTAATTGTTGTAATCCAAAGGTTCTAAATTTTCACTTTTATTTGGGCATTAAATTTTTCTTACGTTTTGGGTGTCTCAGGCTAAGCTGCAGTTAGGCCATGTAGTTGTTAATTGTTAATTATGGTATTTGTAGCGTTAAGTGTTTTTGTAGCTTGTGTCATTATCTTGTTTATTTTAGTGTTGCTTGTTTTTATTTAACTGCGAATTAATATTGTGGCCTTCTGCCTGTCAGTTTTTGATTATTTGCTTGTTTTCTGGTAATAAATTAGTTTTGCTCAGCTGCCGAGTGTTATTTTGACCCTCCAACTGCCACCCATGATCCCATCGCTTGACTTGTTTTGAGCTATTCCCCAGTTGGCACGCTTTCCAGCTTTGGCGGGGGGATGGGTCTCAGTAATATAAAGTGAAATATAGCTAAGTCCCTTCATTCTTCAACTAACCTTCGTAAGAGACACATATAATGAAGAAGAAATCGTCACGTCGCGGAAGAGGACTTGTACCTAGTGCACTCGAAGGAATTGGAAGTTTGGCTGGAACAGCCTTAAACAGAGGTATTGATCTACTGCTAGTGGAACTTCACCTGCCAGGATACAGGTACTGTGGGGGTGGCACCAAGTTAAAGAAGAGATTAGCTTGTGGTGATCAGGGAATAAACGGTCTGGACGAAGCCTGCAAAGCCCACGACATAGCCTACTCACAGTACTCAGACACAGCGCGAGGAGCGCAAGATGACAGAGACTTGGCCGAACGAACTTGGCAAAGGTTTAAGGCATCAGATTCGTCTGTGGGTGAGAAAGCCGCAGCTTGGGTAGTTACAACAGCCATGAAGGCGAAAGCAAAGTTAGGTGGTTCTCATAAGAGAAAGAAGGGTGAGGGCTTGTATCTAAGACCCTAGGTAGGTCGAGATGTTAATAATGCACCTAAAAACAAGAAGAAATGCACTTGTAAGAAAAAAAACTTCAAATTAGTCTACGTTCCTGGACATGCCCTATCAAACCACGAACTCGTTAACTACGCTAAAAAATTAAACATTCCACACTTTCGAGTTGTTTACATGAGGGACACACTTCCGAATAAACCTAGATTGAACGAAAGCGCAATTATTAATTTGGACAGTATACAGGGGGAAGGTACTCATTGGGTTTGTTATAAAAAGCTAGGTAACGAGGTTTTGTACTGTGACAGTTTTGGTAACTTGCGTCCTCTTATAGAATTGATTATGTATTGGGGTCCCAGTGTTAATATAAAGTATAACAACGAAAGACAACAGGATTTTGACTCAGTACTTTGCGGGCACTTGTGTTTAGAGTTCCTCGTTGAGAATGTTTTGTCTTAGTGGACAGAGTTCAACGCTAAGTTGTGACATATTTCCTTCGATCGATTTATCGACAGGTGATTGGGAAATTGGTTTGATCGATCTCACAACGTACAACTCAATACCGAATGTAGAAGAAAATGTGAACGACACATTCCACTACGGGGACACTGTAATGAAAATTCCGACTGGCTCCTACGAGATTAGCGATTTAGAGAATTACATTAACAATAACATAAAAACTGGTGCAAAATTCAGTTTAAAACCAAACAATAGTACTTTGAAAGTTGACATTTATTGTAGCGAGCCCATTCACTTTGAAACAGGAAACAGCCTGGCTACCTTGCTCGGTTTTAATAAAGCTGTATACGAAGCCAATAAAACTCACATTTCTGAGAATGAAGTTAACATTAACTCAGTAAATGTCGTTCGAATCACATGTAACGTGACAAGAGGCTCGTATCAGAACGGTCAGGAAAGCCATATAATACACGAATTTTATCCGTCAGTTCCACCTGGCTACAAAATAATTGAAACTCCTCATAACGTGTTATATTTACCTGTCAGTGTGCAAGCTTTAAATTACATTACTTGTGAGCTGAGAGATCAGCAAGGGAAGTTGATAAACTTTAGAAACGAAACAGTTTCGTTACGCTTATACTTAAGACGAAGCAATGGGATTAGTATTTAGGGAAACAACTGTGTCGAAACAGGTCATTAGACCTAAAACACTCCAGGTGTTAACATCGAGCAATACAAAGCTTTTAAGATCCTTAGGATTTAAAATAAAAGTAAAAAATGTTGGAAATTGAGGGAGAAGTCGAATACAGCGATGTTATTACAAGCTGTGAGTATCACACACACAAACCGTACGCCTCTTCAACTTTTAAAAACAATGATGAAATACGTATCGCCGTCAGTCAACAGGACATTATTCCTGCTCCGTTTGAAGGTTCTCTGCATATTTCTGGTAAAATTACAGCCAAAAAGGTTGGCGGTGTAGGCGCAGATGTGTCTCTGATTAATAACGCTATGGCGTACTTGTTTGAAGATATTAGATACGAAATTTCTGGTATAACAGTGGACCGTACTAAAAACCTGGGTGTTGTATCAACTATTAAAAGTTTACTGTCACTTAGACAGAATGAAACAAATGCGTTGAAAAATGCTTGTTGGTTCGGTCCAGAGTCATCAAAAAAAGCAACCGAGTTTACTTTTGCCGTTCCATTAAACTTACTCTTTGTTTTCATGGAAGATTACAGGAAAATTATTGTAAATATAAAACAAGAATTGATTCTGCTGCGGTCAGCCAACAACACGGATGTGTTGTTATCAGAGGATGCGCTATCACACACTCTGGAAATAACCGACTTGAACTGGCGTGTGCCACACTTGACTGTTTCCGATAGTTACAAAGAAAAACTTTTAAGACTCGTTAATAAAGACACACCGATTCATCTTCCCTTTAGGTCGTGATTACTGACGTATAATCAACAGCCACTCATAATAAGAAAAAAAAATGTTATTTACAAAAATTATTTACAAAAATATAATTTATAGTAATATATACAAAAACACTGTAGTCACTAATTCCACGTAAAATTGACGTGTAATCAACAGTCGTTTGCCACTAGAGCCACGTAAACTTGACACCTAGTATATTAACTAGTATTACTAGGGCCACGTAAATCTGACGCACAATTGAACAAAATCGGTACTTGTAGACGAACGCACGTACAGTACAGGTCCAACAACTACGCTGTCTTATAGCAGACTGGTTGGGGATAGCACAGCTGGAAGGAGAGAGGGCAGGGCCGATTTGGAGGGGGTGGCAGACAAAATAGTGGTGCAACACGTAAAATTGACGCACGCTAGTGTTCTAGGGTTAAATTGTTGTGTAGATAGACATTTTTATTTCACCTATGAACATGTATAGATTTAAATAAAGTTGTAGAAAAAGTATGTTGAACAAAAATGTGTAAATAAAGAGTTAGGAAAGTGAAAATTGTAAATTTAATTACTTCTAATTATTAGCAGTGTTAAGTAAAATAATTGAAAATATTTTAAATAAACCAATTTAATAAAATTACAGTAAAATTTCAATCATTATTTTCGTATTGAAAACTAATATCCAACGTTTTTTCAGGTGCTTTTGACATATTACAGGCCTTGTTTTAATTTATTTTAAAATATAGAATGATGATGGGCACGAAATCTGTATTTCATAATTTTGCAATCAAATAATATAATATATTCAACAACTATCGTATTTCAGTTCGACCTATTTTCAGAGCTAACAACTTAATTTCAGTTAATGTGCTTATTGTTTTCTCTAAGTGTTCCGTAGAAGTTGAGTTTATGTGAGAATTTTTTTTACGTTGTCGTTATTAACTCAATGAGGTAATACCACCACGCTAATTATCAAATGAATAATTCACCAAAATGTTAATGACAGGTTACAAAACAACATTTATGGTCGATAGTAAACCCTCATGCAACAATTAAACGAAACTCTTAACAGTGATTTAACACAAAACATATGGTGTGGTGTAACTCAAGGTAAGCTGATTGAACTGTTCTTTTTTTATCGTCGCTTTGCTGGTGAGGCATACTTACATTTTCTTCAAGAAGAACTGCCGATTGCCTTAAGATCTTTAAATAAAACGTACTACCACATTTTGCAAAATATTATTACAACATAATTCAATAAACAGTTTCATAATAAATGGATTGGACATGGAGGTCATACAAACAAGTTACTTATGGCACAAGATCATACGTATATGGATTTTGTATAAAATATAAAAGGCTTCTCGAATTTCACTAACGTTAACATTTGCTACTGTAAATTCTTGTAAGGCATTGAAAGGACATACTAATGAATCTTTTCCACATTTAATGGAAAAACCTTTTAAACTTAAAATAAAATAAAAAATAGCAGACTGAAATCATTTTCGTGCCCTAAACCATAGGAAAAACCTTAATTAGGCCGTTTTTTACCTAATTTAACCTAATATCTCGTTATATATTTTTCCGATACTACACATTTTTTTTGTGTTTTTTTTGTTTTTATTTTCCGTGAATAAAGAACTACCGACGTTTCAGCACATCTCCGTAGATTACCCAGTAGAGATAATTGAAACTAAACAAGCATGTAAGGCATGTAATACTAAGTTTTAATTAAAATTTGAGTATAATTCTATATGCAGTGGTTTTCTGTATTTATTATTATTATTTTGTTTTTTAATACCCCAGTACTGTTTTAGTAAATGTAAAGGAAACGGCTAAAAAGTGATGAGATAAATATAAATGGATAAACAAAGATAATTTGTGAAAGTATTAAAAAGTGTGTCTGACTGTCTGACTGTCTGACAGTCAGACAGTCAGACAGTCAGACAGTCAGACAGTCAGACAGTCAACAAATATATTAACTATTATTGATAGAATACTATAAATGATACGATAGAAGAACGTTTTATTAATAAAACAATAACTATTGTGGTATAATCTAATAAGGGTCCCTTATTAATTAAAAACCAACAAAGGTCATTGTTTTGTCCTGTACGCTAATAAAAATTGTAAATTAAAATAAGTAAGTAGGTTATTAATTTTAATAATAGTATTAAATAAGTTTTATTAACGTGTTAAATCAAATTACCAACTGACGTAGTAATCGGGTATTGTAAGGTTCATGAAACTTAAATGTTTGATTTAAAGCCCATTAAAGAATATGCTTTATAGATTTCTAGCCAGCCCAATTAAAATTAAAATTAGTAGATAATAATTGAAAATACAGTTGACAAAAGAGCAATTGTTTGTAAAACTCATATAAAATCATAAGTTGTTCCTTTGAAATTATTTTCCATCACTCATTATCCAGCTTTGGTACGTAAGTTCTTTATATATAGTAAAATATAACTTCGATGTAGTGTATTTCAAATCAAAATATTTTTAGTTATCATTTGGTATTAAGCATGTGTACTTGAATAGTATCAAATAGTTTTTCTCTATTACTGAATTGTATGTTTTAATTTTTATTGCTTAGTTTCGTTAACTATTTTTATTTACCAAATATTCTTAAATTGAATATAGTGAAATACTCATTATAGATTTTTTTTTCATTATGACGTACGGTTGTATTCCTCGGAAATACTATTAAAGGCCTTGATCACGTCCATAAATATGTCAATTAATTATTGTATATTGTTTAAAAATAGTTTAGTCATAATTTTATTTCACAATCTACTAAAATAAAAAGATGTTGTAATCATACCACAACAAACTGAAAATAACCTTAAAGTGAGCCTGATTGTATGGTGTTTATATTATGGATGTGCTATTAATAAGGTACATATTTCATGTCACTCAGTAATATGGCTCACAAATCACCATTAACAGGAGGTTATTAACACCATCACAACCTTGTGATTTTACGAGTATGTCTATGATACGTTTCAGGTGATGTTGCCGAGTAACTTCAGCAATGTGACATATTGTACATCCATAACTAGTTAGTCCTTACTTGTTTTTTTCAGTATTTATGATGTGTTTAATGCAATGACAACCTGTAACACTTGTTTGAAACCTCTTTTACCATCACTTTTTTTATCACTGAGGTCATCACTGATTAAACGTATTTCCAATTTCGATAATATTTTATCCATAAAACTGTCCATTATTTTAACATATTTTATAGAAAAGCAGTTTATAATACAAGATTTATTTCAAAAACTAGGGCCCCTACCAGAAGCATAACAGTTTTATGAATGCATTAAAACCAACTAGAATGTATAAAAGCAACATTTGGTTTAATACCACTTCCGGTATTTTAGGAGGCAATAAACGTGTAACTTAGTAATTATTAACGTTATGAAGATATTGTAAATAATAACAAATAATTCCTGTTTGGAAAATAATATCATTAAGATCCAGAGTGTTTTGTTTAGGATTTTTATAGAAGTGGACGTGATTCTGTAAGGATGAAGAAACTGGTACTAGTAGCAATATTGCTGGTCGGAATAGTGTTTGTCCTTGGTAATGACGAGGAACAGTGGGAGAAGTTTAAGGTACAACAGGCTATCTTGCAAAATGTTTTTTTCTTTAATCACTAGATATAGAGTTATACTTTTTTAAATGAATGTACCAATTTAAAATGAGCACACTTGGTGTAATTTGAAAGTAACCTTGATACGTGGTGTTTAAATCCACTTGAAAGTGTATAAGACAGTGGATTGTGTTAAGTTTTAGCTTTTGCTGTAAAAGCACTCTGAACTTAAGTTGGGACCTTCAATATGAAAATTAACATTTTTTTTAAATGCTGTATAACCTAGGCAATAATGGAATGGTGAAAATGAAAGAATAATAATATCTTATCTTTATAATATTATTCTTTAAAAGACATATTTTACTGGAATAGTCACAGTTAATTTAAAACTGATATTATGATTATTGATACTGAAGGAAAGCTTATAATTTAATTATAATTAATTAATTCTATCATAGTAGTACTACAATATTTCGGCAGCATTCTTAATATTGGACCGAATCGAAAATGTTTCGCACTGAATATAATAATACTAATAATATGGTTAAATATTTAATAATAACAATTTAACATTTATTAATAAAACGAAATGCCTGCACCACGAGTTCTGCTTAAGGCTTTTTAGCTAAAAAATTTAGAATTTGTTTGATTGTAATGACCATATTAGCTCCTAAACGCATCCCAAGTAGTTCTTAAATCAAAATATGTTCATAATTATAAATAAATCAACTCAACGATTCGAATTCGAGCTTTCTTGGTACATGTTACATTAAAAATCTATTTTCCATACTATTCCCAAATTTTAAAAACACACACGTACAGAACTGGTATTGCTCATCATATATTTAAAAATTAAGTAATTTTACTGATAATTATCCAGTTTAATTTTAAATGATTAATGTAATGTTTGTTTTCATTTTATTACGACGAGAAATGCAACATCGCGTTTGAGATAGTATGCGTTTTAATATCACCTAATTTACAAAATTGATTATCTTTATATACTCAACTCGAGCATTTACTTTTACCCGCATGTTTTGTTACGATCCAATCGTTAAGCACGCGTACAGCCAGACACAGCACCCACACCCACAGGATCGCGCTTCAACGACTTACTACAATTATATAGATGGAGAGGGTGGGGTCGAGTGTCTGTGTTTGAGTGACTGGCGATCATACGTACAGCCAGCGCTGCGAGCGAAATTCAGTTGCCCCTAATGCCGGCCGAACCACATTGTATCTTGAACAGCTAGTTTGATGAACACACGAAGTTGAAGTTACTCGAAAGACAGCTAGTGATAGAGAGAAAATCGACCACTCCCAATGACCGATCATATTTCGGGTTGAAATGAACTTTTACCAGACCGAACCGAGACGTCTGTTATCTTAGGGCCCTCTAAATATCGATGTTCAGTAGTGAATACCAAATTCGAATACTCTGCTATTTGACTAAACTTATATATAATTACGGCCTTACGTCACTATGAAGTGGTTCTCTACAGTGTTTTACCTTATAATACTATGTGTTTTCATTAGTATAAAATATTTTGTATAATTATTTACAGTTTATGGACAAAATAAAAGAGAGTGTTATTGTAATCAATAAAGTAACTAACCAACATAAAAAAGTAACTGTAAATATGTTATGGTACTTAGGAAAGTCATTCTGGTAAGTAAAGACTTAGACTGTTAGGTGTTAATATAAAACCCTCATTTGATCACTACGTAACCTTACTGTCATCCTAATGTTGTACTATAAACAATATAAACAGTAAGAATAACTATGACAAACAAGGATTATTTTATTGTAAAAATACATCACAATTTCATGGATTATTTAATCTGGTAATATATCCTCTTTTTCTGTTTGAAGAAAAAATTCAAAAGATCATATAAATCACCGGAAGATGAAAGCATGAGAAAAAAGATTTTCCTGAAGAACTTGCACAGGATACAAGAACATAACAAACTATACAAGGAAGGGAAGAGTACTTTCATGGAGGGAATTAACAATTTTTCCGATTGGGTAGCTATGACTTTGTTTATCTAAGTTATCTTATATTAAAATATCTTACCTCCATATTTATATTATTGATTGGTGATTGGAAAGCTTACAATATAGTAGTGTGTATTACTGTTCCTAACTTCATAATCTAATTACTATAAAGGTTGTCTAGTAAAAAAATATTTAAAGTTATTAAGGCTAATCTACTGTGAGACGTTATGAAAGTGTTTGATAGTGTGTTCTAATGTAACATGACGGGTATGTCAACTTAATAAACTTCTTACGTATCTTTGAGGTGTTTATAATAATATATGGGTATAAACCATAGCAACTGGAGACAATCAAAACGCATGGGTAGGTAATTGTAAATGATTCTTGTTGTTACAGTAAAAATATTTAAGAACAATTTTTATATTTATTGATTATTTCTTATAATATGGTATTTTGTGGAATTTCAATGGATTAAAATAAAACATTTTTATTAATTCCAAAATTTTTATTATTTGATTAATGCATTTTCCCCAGTTAAATCTTTAGATCATAATAATTGTACAAAAATATAAAACATGCGTTATAGATTTTAATATTGAGTAATAAACTGAAAATGTTATAAGTTGTTAGAATTTAAAAACAAGGTTTTGAATTTTTATGTTGTTTTCTAATTTATTTCTAACTACAGGTAAAAATATATTACTAAAATTAACAGATGGCTGAGAAATTCAGCCTTTCAATTTTATTTCTCTTTTTCCATGATGTTTATTTACAAATAATTGACGAACCTTCACATTTTACATCATATTTGATATGATATAAAGAAATAGCGTGTTCAACTAATTTTCATTGTTCAGTATTTTCAATTTTGAAAATGTTATGTATATATATATATATATATATATATGTTATATTCAATTTAGAATTTACTTTTTGGTATTTTTCTGAAAGGTTTTTAACGTAGGGTATGACTATAGTTGTTATAGGTTTGTTTTCATTGTCCTGACGATTCCATGTTTTTTTTAGGTTTAATTCCTCTCTTTAGTTTTTGAATAAGTTTAATGGGATAGTTGTTCCTTTTCAGAAAATGTCACATTTCTTTATTTGTAATTTTTATTTTCATTTGAGGATGAAATAAGTCTTAATTTTTGGAATAAACTTCTAGCAAGTCCAATTTTAACATGTTCAGGATGGTTAGAATAATAATTTAAAAACTGCACATTGAATGTTTTTTTGTGGTATAAAGAGGTTTCTAGTTTATAAAATTCTAGTATATATCTTCTGTTTTGATTATTAATATATCTAGAAACGGGAGTTTTCCTTCTTCCTCTTTTTCCATGATAAATTTTATCGTTGGATGTATTTCATTAATACAATTTAAACATTTAATATGCATATTAAGTAGTAGGGATATGTTCCTTTAACGCCGTCCCAAGTACGACTTTTCGTCCAAAATACGACGGGGGGGTGGGGGAAGGTCACGTGACCTTAATCGATATTTTGATTGACTGTGATTGACTTTGATTTGACTTTGATTGACTTTGATTTGACTTTGATTGACTTTGATTTGACTTTGATTTGATTTTGATTGATATTGATCGATTTTGATGGCGGCGGCCACCTGCCGGACCCAAGACGGCGGCGGCCACCTGCCGGATCCAAGCGTTATTGATTGTTTCGGAGAGTGGGGAAGCCACCTGCCGGACCCAAGCGTTATTGATTGTTTCGGAGAATATCCTCGGGGGTTTCCGGAGATTGTCGGGAACCTTCGGCAATCGTCGAGGCCCTGTGTAAGCACACCGGTCGGCGATCAGTTGTCGGCGAGCCTTCGAGCGTCAAGTACTGTTCTCTCCTGACTCTCTGATTCCTGCCTGCGCAGAACTTCTCTGTTGGTGAGTATTTAGAAAATATACGGTCGGTGTTAGAGACAGACCTTGAGTCCTTGTGATTCGGTCAGTTTTAAACACCGATCAGTCCTTTAGCAAACTTTGCAAGGCTAAAGTTTGCTAAAGGACTCGCGGGGGATTCCGTGA
>JAQJVL010006381.1:0-29452 GCA_035578905.1 Stictocephala bisonia | reverse complement strand
AAAAGCTTCAGCGAAAACAAATTGTGTTCGCTGAGAACAGGCCGTCAGAAGGGAGGTCGAGGGGAACTACGGCTAAGGGGGCACCACGGGCAAGTGGTACCACGGTTCGCTGGTGGTAAACTAAGATATCTATGTTTACCACCTACTACTGTAAATATTAGTTAGGTAGGTAGATAGTGTATCAGTCAACTTACCAAAGATGACAAGACTACTTATACTTTACAGTAGTAAACACATAAAACAACATGACATGATACACATTTTCAGTGTAAATATTAGTTAATTAGGTAGATAGTGTATCAGTCAACTTACCAAAGAAGACAAGTCTACTTATACACTAACCCGCCCACCCATCCACGTACAGTGGTAGTGACCCACCCTCCCACCCATCCACGTACAGTGGTAGTGACCCACCCGCCCACCCATCCACGTTCGGTGGTAGTGACCCACCCACCCACCCATCCACGTACAATGGTAGTGACCCACCCACCCACCCATACACATACGGTGGTATTGAGCCTGGCAGTTCTAATGGTGGACATCTTGAGACTATGAACATTTTCCACCAAAACGTGCAAGGGATATTCTCTGAGATTTTTCTTGTGGAAGATTTTTTGGGGTCACATAATAACCATATAGTGTGCTTTACTGAGCATTTCTTAACACAATCTGAACTCGATGTTTTTTGTCTTCCCGGTTATACCACGGCCACTGGTTATTGTCGCCCTTGCATGAAAAAAGGTGGGGTTTGTATTTTAGTCTCCCCGGTTCTTAAGTATCAAGTGTTAGATGTATCAGAATACTGCGTGGAGGGTGTTTGTGAGTTGGCCGCTATTAGAGTAGAAAACAATAATATACATTTCTTTATAATGACTGTCTACAGACCACCATCCCAAGTTATGTCTACCATTCTAGATTTTCTTGACTCAGTTAATAATTGCCTCGAAGAACTTATAAAAATAAATGATCAAATTGTAATCGTGGGTGATTTTAATATTGATTTTGCTGTAGACAGTGTACGAAGAAAATTGTTTAAAAATGTAATGACCAGCCATGGATTGAGAGACACTATTAGTAGTTATACTAGAGAATTTAAGCATTCGTGTACAATTATAGACAATATATTTACTAATATTAGTCCAGCAAATTTTAAAGCATCAGTTTTAGTCACAGGAATATCCGACCATCATGGTCAGGTTGGTAGTGTATCATCGTGTTTAAAACCTAATATTCCAAAGTTCACATTTAAAAGGGTTTTCTCAAAAGAAAACATTCGTATATTTAGGACTCTCCTTGGTAATGAGACATGGATTGATGTATTCTCAACACTTGATATAAATGCAAAATTCAATTTCTTCCACTCCATATTCAGGTTCCATTTTGATTTGGCATTTCCTCTGAAAAAGATAAAGGTTAAGAAAAATAAATTTGTCACTAAAATTAAACTTGAACAAAAATTGGTTGAATTAAGGGAAAGTATTTTCAAGTTACACACTATAACAAAAAATCTAGAATCTTCTCATCCTTTACGCAAAAAGTACACTTCTTTGAGAAAACAACTAAGAGAAGAAATTAGATCTGCCAAGGCAAATGTTGCTCTCAAACACATAGAGGGGTCTCAAAACAAATCAAAAGCTCTTTGGGATATCGTAAATGATGTTTTACCGGGGAAAACTGATCGCTCGTTCTCCAATTTTTCTCTTAGAGCATTGGATGATAAAGGTAAACTTGTACATAATCCCATTCTCGTCTCTAATATGTTTAACACATTCTTCTCGGAGGTGGGAATCAATTCTGGATCTTTGAACGATAATGTTGAACATTCATCATCTTCTTCCATTCAACAGAGATCCACTACTCATTCGTTATTTCTTTTCCCAACAGACGCAAATGAAGTAATTCAAATCATAAAATCACTTAGAATGAGTCGTTCTGCTGGCATTGACGAAGTATCGTCACAATTATTAAAGGAAATTTCAGATCTTCTTGCTGCTCCTTTGGCTCACTTGGCAAACGCGTCATTTGAAGGAGGCGTTTTTCCATCTTGCCTCAAGACCTCAATTGTTAAACCTCTTTACAAGAAAGGTGACTCCAATGAACCAAAAAACTATCGTCCAATTTCTATTCTTTCAACCTTTTCAAAGGTATTAGAAAAGTTATTCTCCAAAAGACTTACAACTTTTTTAGAATCTAAGGATCTTCTTTTTAATAAACAATTTGGCTTTAGGAAAAATCTTAGTACACTTAATGCCATGTTTAGTTTTATTTCTGACATTACACATGCCCTAGACAATAGACAGCACACAATGGGTCTTTTCTTTGATCTTACCAAGGCCTTTGATGTGGTTGATCATAGAATCCTTTTAGAAAAAGTGGACTCCTTTGGTATAAGAGGAAAAGCATTACAATGGATCAAGTCCTACTTATTAGGACGAAAGCAGTTTGTGCAAATTCCTTTCATTGATGCCCTAGGTTGCCTCCAGAAACAAGTATCAAACGAGGTGTCTGTTCATACAGGCGTACCTCAAGGGTCCGTCCTTGGGCCAATCTTATTTCTCATTTATATTGATGATCTACATCTTAGCATAAGAAATTCCAAGCTCTGTCTTTACGCAGATGATACATCGATTTCCATATCTAACAATAATGAAGACCAGCTTCAGATTGACACTTTTATTCAAAGCAGTTCTCTACTTCAGTGGATATCTGAGAATCATCTTTTTGTGAACATGGACAAAACTAGCCTCATTGAGTTTAAATTAACTAATTCTAAATCACATTTTTACAATTACTCCAATATTCTTATTGGTGATACAGAGATTTCATCTAGTGATTATACTATATTTTTGGGCCTGGTGATTGATTCAAATCTGACATTTAAAAAACATATAGACAGAGTTTGCAGCAAATTACATAGTGGAATTTTCTTACTTCGGAGACTTTTAATGTTTTCAAATAGAGACATCTTGATTACAGCGTACTACGGATGTGTCTACCCACACTTAGTCTATGGACTCCCAATATGGGGCGCTGAGTGCTCAAGGGTGAAGTGCATTTTTGCATTGCAAAAAAAGGCTCTGAGAGTTATACTTGGATTGCCCCGAAATAAATCTTGTAGAGGACTTTTCCGACGTAACAAATTACTTACTTTCCCTTCACTATATATCTTGGAAACCCTTATGTTTACGAAGAAAAATATTCACCTTTTCCATCTAAAATCACATGCTCTTAGAAATTTACATAACTTAGATATTCCCCGTCACAATAGTACTTTTTATAAAAAACACTCCACTTACAACTGTGTTAAGTTGTATAATAAGTTACCTGGGTTCTTGAAGGCTGAAGCTTGTGTGCATGTTTTTAGAAAGATATTGAAATTTGTTTTATTAGAAAAAGAATACTATTCAGTTTCTGACTATTTACAAGATACAATAATAGATAGTAAGCATAAGTTACATAGTTATAATTTATGAATTGTAAATAGTTTATATTAATGAAATGTTATGCAATAGGTTAAGGAAGACGTTTGTCCATGACAATCTTGTTTTAATGACAATAAACTTTATTTGATTTGATTTGATTTATGGACTGCCGCTGCCCGCTGCCGTCGAACCACCATCGGTCGGCAGCCAGCGAAAAAAGGCGAACCGCCCGTGACTAAAAACTCCTTTCTTCGTCATTAGTTCATTATTATGATGATATCATCGGTATTATTTGTTTAATATATTAGTTAATTGACATTATCACAATCACATTTTAGATCTTGTTTAAGAGTTGACGGATTAATTATACGGATTTTTATGGATTTAAATTGTAAAAAGGTCAGTTTAGGTAACTAGGCTTTTGGTAAAATCACCGTTCAAATAAACATTTTTAAAAAACCTCTATTTGAATTTTTAAAATTCATATATCTCAGCCAGCTTAGATGGTAATTAAGAGAGTAATATACTCGAGTTTGTTTTAAAATAGTTTCAAATTATGATACATTGAAGGTCTGACATTTCTATTTTTAGAGTTATAGGCATTTATGCGCATTTACAAGTTGTTGTTCTTTGTTCAGGTGAGGTTAATAAGCCTAGTTATTTAAAATTATCTTTTCATGATTCTGTTGGTTTGGTTTAATTTGTATAGCTCTTTTTTTAAGAACAAATATGTTAGCTTATTGTTATGCCCCAAAGTTCGATTGATAACCTTATCAAGCCAAAGTTGACCCAGCGTTGACAAAGCAATGTTATTTATGGAAGAAATGCTTCTCAGAACAAAAGTGTTGGCAGAAAGTTGTTTTGATAATTATTTATCAACATGTCGTTACACCTGAGACGACCGTCCAGCCTCACTCCAAAGTAATTAACTAAGTGCGATTCCTCGATCACATTCTTATCAAGTACAATGGAAGTAAGTTTCACTGTTGTACTTTGTAAACCCTAATCTGGTTAAAGTGTTATTTTCTTTTTTTCAATTTTGGCATGCAGTGAAGAAATTGGGGGTTTTGTGGTTTTATGGGGAGACTGATGCTTGAGAAGTTATTTGTTACGATTTATCTTTTAACATTGTAGTATAGTCTAACATAGTTTTGACTTTTCCAATGCAAGTTTATATTTCTGTTTTCAATGTGGAATAAAGAGACATAAGTCATAAGACATAAGCTTTACGGTTAGAGAAGGATTTCTGTTCTAAGTTATTTAATACTTTATGAGAGGTAAAATTGAAATATCATCTGTGAAGATAGTGCGGAGCTTGCCTGATTATACATATTAGCAATAAGAATTTTTATTACCACAATTAATAAATTGATAATAGCACACTTTTAATGTATCAATTAATAAGTTTTAATTTAACAGTCACTTAATAACACAATTACGAATGTTACCATGACATGAAAATTTTTTATTTTGAGGATTTTTATACTTTTGTTCTTCAAGTCTCTTGGTCATTAGAGAATTATATTTTCCAATCAGGCATATTTAATCATAAATAACAACAGTCAGGGCAAGAAGCTGATTCAACTAAACCCTTCTAATGACAATAATACGCCAACATGTTTAGGATGTGTGAAATACTCAGTTATGTTTAGTTACCATGCATACCTTCTACAACGATATTGGGGTGTACCTGTGAAACCCAAAAATTTCATAAAATATTTGTTTTCTGCTCCCGTCGCAATGAGCGCTATTGCTGTGCTTGTCGCTCTGTACTGTATGTATTATGCTGTGATAATTGACATACTTTCAGTTTCTTCCTGTTAAGTAAGTGGCCCAAAAGTTATCGAGAGTAAGTCGCGACATACTCACGTTTACTTGAGGGCCGTGGAAAAATTGTAATTCCAACTAAAAAAACTTAAACATTTCTTAATTAAAAATCTTAATATTATGTATATAAGATTAAATTTTTATCTTAAGAGGATGCTAGAAATGCGTTAGTGATAAAAGTATTATTAAAAGTAGTTTTAAATTTAATCAAGTGTACGCGTGGGCCTACAACAATGCATAAAATAGTATTACGTTCATGTGAAAACATAAAAAGGAGTAAAACATAATTAAATCTATATCTGTTTTAACTTTTACTTTAAAAATGTTTGCCAGCTGTTGCTGTCTTCCTGCAAAATGGTGAACTAATAGAATAGTCTTAACAACGCTATCTCTGGATAATCTAACGTACTAAAACCTGTAGCGTGTACAGTACATATTGTTACCGCTACTAGCGTGACTGATCCGTGGGTCAAGACGATTTTTATTCCATTTCAGCTACCTATACACAATATGTTGAACTTCTAGAGGAGTCTTAGCAACGCTATCTCTGGATAATCTAACGTAATACAACCTGTAGCGTGTACAGTACATAAAGTCTCCAATACTAGTGTGAATGATCCGTGGATGAAGCTTCTGACAAGACGATTTTTATTCCATTTCAGCTACCGCTACCTACACACAATATATTATACTGCTAGAGTAAGTCTCAATTTTTTTTAAATAAAAAAAAAATGCTTCGCGTTTATTTTACAGCTCATCTGTAGATATTGGTGTCATTAAAACTAGTAATGGGAAGTAGCAGTGAGTTTTCACTCACAGTGATTACTGCTACTGCTACTTTCCAATCACAGTGATTTCTAACTGCTACTTTCAATCACAGTGATTGAAATTGCCAAACTACATGGTTTTAGTGTATCTAAATCAGTGTAGGCCTAAATGTTATTTTACTTAAATAAAAAATGTATTGTCATTAACCTGTACAATCAATAGACAAAAACAATCCTACTAACTAACAAGTTTATAATTATTTGGTTAGCACACAACAAGGTTGCACTCGTATATTCACACATCTTAAATGTTAACATGTTAAATACTTACATCTAGGCTACTTAATTAATAACTAGAAAACATTTGTAACAATACATTAAATACCAATGAATGAAACAAGTAAATCAAGGAACTCAAAATATTACATTTACACACATATAAAGATGACAAGAGATAATACATCATTAAATTAAGACTAAAAGTAAAGTTAAACAAAACAATAAGTAAGAAAAAATGAACAGGTGGGTGAATCAGTCACGACGCTATACACCATTCTGTCGGATTAGATACTAGGAAGAAGAGTAAGAAGACAGACAGCAGGCAGCGCGCGCACTGTCGAATATTTATATTCGCCCAATCACTTCACGTCAATCACTTCGTTCCGTAGACGGTGATTTGGATCGACTGGAGTGACTGACTCACCGTCCGTGGTCCGTGATTGAGTTTGACTAACAGTGATTGAATCACAGGATGTGAATCACGCTGCGACTGCGATCGCGGTTAGAGGGTTGGCTGAGATACTAAAACTGCTACTTTTGGCCTGTCACTGTGAGTGATCACTGTGACTTTTTCAATCACAGTGAAAAGTAGCAGTTCTTCAAATCACTACCCATCTCTAATTAAAACAGTGGTTTAGTGGCACCTAGACTATGTAGTTCAGTGTGTTGGCATCACTGCTCCTGGATACCTTAGCCAGAGATCAAACATACTTTTAGCATGGAACATGCTTTAGTCTTGACCTAACTGTCTGAAAACGTTACGCGGGAGGGTGACGCGTAACCATGAAAACACAATGACATATCAGTGTTGACTTCAATAATGATTTTATTTGCAAGCGTTGATCAAAGTACATCTTTAGTTTCCATGACAACTCTTGTTAAAAATATACAAAATTAAGTCCTAATTAGAGAATCCAGTCCTCATTTACATATCAGTCTACCTCCAGCCGTCCACCGGTGATGTTGTGTCCTGGATCAGATTGCCCTCCTTCGACATCGTCAGGTGTATGTACTCGCCATTCTACTGATAGATCTACATCTGGATTCGGAAACGCAACCTCCGAAATAATAACTGAACCAAAGAAACCCAAAACTGGTGCTCAACGTCAAAAGGAATATAAAGCGCGTAAAGCTGCCGAAAAATCACTACCCAACGAAAATGGTGAGTGTAAACCGATCAAAACTGCTGCCAAAACCGCTGCTGAACGGATGAAAGAGTACCGCCAACGTCTAAAACTAAAGAAACTGGCTCTGAAAAGACCTCTCGAATCCGATGAAGATAACAATGTACCTAACAAATTATTGAAAACTAACTACGCCTTAGCTGACCACGAATTTGACCTTCGTTTCCGACAAAATCCACTAGGCCATATTTGCGATGTATGTGACCGAATTTGGTTCAAGAGTAATGTTGGTCCCAAGTGTTACGACATATTACGAGCTGAATTTCCCGACGAAGATGTAACAACCTTCAAGCTGTGTGCCACTTGTAAACAATCGATTTACCAATCCCGAAAAATCCCTCAGTTATCACGAAGTAACGGTTTTGTTTACCCAGACTTTCCTGCCGATTTACCGACCCTCGACTGTATTGCCGAACGTTTGATTTCTCCGAGACTTCCGTTTATGCAAATTAGGCGTCTCAGATACGAACACGGTAGTAAAAGCATTATTGGTCAAGTTGTGAATGTACCTGTCGATGTACAGATGATTGCGATGTACAATCATTAGATACATTAGATGTAATGTATCTAATGATTGTATGGAACAATAAAATTTAAAAAGTAAAGATATATTTATATTTTTAAGATATGTTTATATTTTTTGTAATTCCTTACATGAAATCTAAAATTCGTTGTTTTCGGAGAAATACATTTGCAGAAATTATTAAAAAGGAGCCAGCAAACAGAAAAAGCGCAGCTAAAGCATGTTCCATGTTTCTTGAATTTTAGCCGTAGGCTCTAAGCAAAAAGATCCGGGGGTCCAGGGGGCTTGCCCCCTGGCGAGGCCCGCAGGGCCGAGTTTTTTGTAGTATGTTTAATCAACGCCCCAATATACTACAAACCTGACATTTCCAACTCGTATTGTGATGTTTGATGTTCTTAATACTACCAGTGATACATAAGTTATATAATAGTAGTTCATCTAAGTGTAAATATTGTCAGATAAACTGATAAATTAACGAGCACAGATTCTGTACTCGCTGGATTCTTACAAATGAGTCGCCAACACAAATTTGTGCGTATTTCAAAACAGCAAAATGCTTGTGTGGGCGGGTGGATGGGTCAACAACATTGTTTGTGTGTTGTGGACGGGTAGGTCAACACCACTGTGCGTTTATGGCGGACGGGTGGGTCAACACCACTGTGCGTGTGTGGCGGACGGGTGGGTCAACACCACTGTGCGTGTACGGGCGGATGGATGAGTCAAAACCACTGTGCGTGAATGGGCGGGTGTATGGGTCAACACCACTGTGCGTGTGGGTCAACACCACTGTGTGTGGATGCGCGGGTGGGTGGGTTAACACCACTGTGCGTATATGGGTGGATGGGTGGGTCAACACCACTATGCGTGTATGGGCGAGTGGATGGGTCAACACCACTGTGCGTGTGTGGCGGACGGGTGGATCAACACCACTGTGCGTGTATGGGCGGATGAATGGGCCAAGACCACTGTGCGTGAATGGGCGGGTGTATGGGTCAACACCACTGTGCGTGTGTGGCAGACGGGTAGATCACCACCAATGTGCGTGTGTGGCGGATGGTTGGGTCAACACCACTGTGCGTATATGGGCGGATGGGTGGGTCAACTCCACTGTGCTTATATGGGTGGGTGGGTGGGTCAACACCACTATGCGTGTATGGGCGAGTGGATGGATCAACACCACTGTGCGTGTGTGGTGGACGGGTGGGTCAACACCACTGTGTGTGGATGCACGGGTGGGTCAACACCACTGTGTGTGGATGCACGGGTGGGTGGGTCAACACCACTGTGTGTGGATGCGCGGACGTGTGGGTCAACACCACTGTGCGTGTATGGCGGACGGGTAGGTCACCACCAATGTGCGTGTGTGGCGGACGGGTGGATCAACACCACTGTGCGTGTATGGGCGGATGAATGGGCCAAAACCACTGTGCGTGAATGGGCGGGTGTATGGGTCAACACCACTGTGCGTGTGTGGCAGACGGGTGGGTCAACACAACTGTGTGTGGATGCGCGGGTGGGTGGGTCAACACCACTGTGCGTATATGGGTGGGTGGGTGGGTCAACACCACTATGCGTGTATGGGCGAGTGGATGGATCAACACCACTGTGCGTGTGTGGTGGACGGGTGGGTCAACACCACTGCTGTATGGGAATAACACATACAGCAGGAATAACACAGTGCTGTATGGGTGTGCGGGTTGGTCAATACCATAGTGTGTGTATGGGTGGGCGGGTGGGTCA
This sequence comes from Stictocephala bisonia, assembly GCA_035578905.1. Taxonomy (NCBI): domain Eukaryota; kingdom Metazoa; phylum Arthropoda; class Insecta; order Hemiptera; family Membracidae; genus Stictocephala; species Stictocephala bisonia. Next base: position 19,710 of record JAQJVL010006381.1, on the reverse strand, counting down.
ATACCACAGTTCATGTATGGGTGGGCGGGTGGGTCAATACCACAGTGTGTATGGGTGGGCGGGTGGACAATACCACAGTTCGTGTATGGGTGGGCGGGTGGGTCAATAACACAGTGCTGTATGGGTGGGCGGGTGGGTCAATACCACAGTGTGTGTATGGGTGGGCGGGCGAGTCAATACCACAGTGTGTGTATGGGTGGGTCAATATCACAGTGAGTGTATGGGTGGTCGGGTGGGTCAATACTACAGTGCGTGTATGGGTGGGCGGTTGGGTCAATACTACAGTGCATGTATGGGTGGGCGGGTGGGTCAATACTACAGTGAGTGTTTGAGTGGCCGGGTGGGTCAATACTACAGTGCGTGTATGGGTGGGCGGGTGCGTCAATACTACAGTGCGTATATGGGTGGGCGGGTGGGTCAATACCACAATGCGTGTATGCGTGGGCGGGTGGGTCAATACTACAGTGTGTGTATGGGTGGGTAGTTAGCACGTACACGTCGTCTGAATATGGACGTCTTAAACACCATAAACGTATGGTGGTATTTTCCCACTCGCCTACCCATAAATGTATGATGGTGTTGACCCACCCACCCACCCATAAACGTATGGTGGTATTTACCCACTCGCCTACCCATAAATGTATGATGGTGTTGACCCACCCATAAACATATGGTGGTATTCACCTAACCACCTACCCATAAACAAATTGGTGGTATTGACTTACCCACCCACCCATAAACGTATGGTGGTATTGACCTAACCGCCTATCCATAAACATATGGTGGTATTGACCCACTCGCCTACTCATAAATGTATGATGGTGTTGACCCACCCGCCCACCCATAAACGTATGGTGGTATTGACCCACTCGCCTACTCATAAATGTATGATGGTGTATGATGGCGTCATTACCACTTTACGTGTATGGGTGGGCGGCTGAGTCAATATCACTGTACGTGTATGGGTGGGCAGGTGGGTCAATACCACTGTACGTGTATTGGTTGGTGGGTGGGTCATTACCACTGTACGTGTATGGGGGGAGCGGGTGGGTCATTACCACTGTACGTGTTTGGGTGGGCGGATGGGTCAATATCACTGTACGTGTATGGGTGGGCAGGTGGGTCAATACCACTGTACGTGTATGGGTTGGCGGGTGGGTCAACACCACTGTGTGTGGATGCACGGGTGGGTGGGTCAACACCACTGTGTGTGGATGCGTGGACGTGTGGGTCAACACCACTGTGCGTGTATGGCGGACGGGTGGGTCAACACCACTGTGCGTGTACGGGCGGATGGATGAGTCAAAACCACTGTGCGTGAATGGGCGGGTGTATGGGTCAACACCACTGTGCGTGTGGGTCAACACAACTGTGTGTGGATGCGCGGGTGGGTGGGTCAACACCACTGTGCGTATATGGGTGGGTGGGTGGGTCAACACCACTATGCGTGTATGGGCGAGTGGATGGATCAACACCACTGTGCGTATATGGGCGGATGGGTGGGTCAACTCCACTGTGCTTATATGGGCGGGTGGATGGGTCAACACCACTGTGCATATGTGTGGCGGATGTGAGGGTCAACACCACTGTGCGTGTATGGGCGGGTGGATGGGTCAACACCGCTGTGTGTGTATGGGCGGGTGGATGGGTCAACACCGCTGTGTGTGTATGGGCGGGTGGATGGGTCAACACCGCTGTGTGTGTATGTAAATCAACTTATCTGTGACGTCAAAGTGGAATACATCTCAACCCACCCTGGCTTACTGACTGAGAACATGGAGATATGTGATTTTTTCTGGAGAAGATTCAGCAAACACAGAATTGTGTTCGCTGAGAACAGGGCTGGTCGAGGGGAGCTACGGCCAAGGGACCGCCACGGCAAAGGGTTGTTACATGTACGGGGGTGAAGGTCTCTGTTCAATGCCAATACTCTGTGGTAACTGTTTTAAAACTTGACCCATAAAATGTGTACCTTGGTCATGGGCTATGATTCTGGGATAGCCGAATATGCAAAATAAACTAAGTAGCGACTTGGCTACTGTCTTTGCGTCAGCTGTCCTTGTAGGAACTGTAAACACCATTCTTGTAGTAACGTCAGTCGTTACTAAGATGTATTTATAGCCCTCACTTTGTGAAATCGGCCCGAGAAAATCTATTATTATTCTTTCAAACGGCTTTACACTCGGTATTTGAGGTTGTAATTTTCCAAAGCTTTTATATGTTTTTGTACGTTTTAATTGATATTCGCCGCATGTTGTTGTATATTCGGTTACGTCCTTGGCCATTCCTGGCCAATAATAACGTTCTCGAATCTTTGCCAGAGTTTTATAATCTCTAAAGTGGCCTCCTTCGTATATATTATCGTGGAACCTTTTTAATATTTCGTTAACCTTCTCCCTAGGTATGGCCAATAAAAATTTTGTATTTTTTCCATTAAAATTTTTATAATATAGTACTCCATCTCTCTCCTCGTACAACCGCGAATCTCGTCTTATTTTTTATCCACATTATCTGGTGCCCTCATCGCTATTTTTATTTGTTTAAGATAAGGATCCCTCGCCTGGATTACTTCAAAATTCTCCTGTTTTATCTCCTGTATACTTAAACTTCAACTTTTATAACTTTTACCCGGCTTATAACTTTTACCCGGCGCCTCCACCATGTAAAACTCTGGTGGACTAGATATAATTAATGAGAAATAACTTTGAACTTAATGACTCGCTTAGCTAGTGTAGGAAACCAGGACCTGGAATAACTATTGACACTGGTGAAAGTACAACACATATTTATTATTTTTACAGCATTTCATCTTCACAATCCCTTCCAAAATATTACAACTATCTTATCCTATTTTATACTATACACCTCCTTTAAGCTACCCTTCTCATTCAATATTTAGACAATACAAATTATAGAATTATAATTATACGTTTATTAATCTTCACTCAATTTATTATTACCATTGGCTTTAATATACAGCCCGGGGAATCAATACTTTCAAGAATATTATTTACAACAAACGACAACAACTCCTATACTATTAAATCACAATCCTCTAAATTATTATATAACGTCCCATTAATAATCAGCTAAATAAGTTTATATGTGCAAAACGTCTACATTAACAAGTGAAAATCATATATTCGATAACAAGCTATACTCAAGAATAATTAGTCAACTATTTCTCATCAAAATTAACAATCAAACACTAATATATAAACCTTACTAACTATGACAACTTAATCAATTTACCGTACCATTTTTAATTACATCATTTGACAAATATTCCCAAGAGATAAGCCAAACATTCAAATGGCCTTAGTTGCTATACTCTATCCTTCTCAAGAATTATCCAATAATTATCGTTTATATATATTCGACGCAATGTTTATTCATTTACTCTATATAGACTATCTATATTAACTCAAAATCACTATTCATGCGGGACAATGATCATAACATGGAATTACGTATTTATATAGTTATAATTTAAATTTGCAATCCAGACTAAATTCCCTCAAACAGTTAATTCTATTTTATCATTCAATTACAATTATTATGACCGTCTCATCTGACTAATTTACTGCCTGTCGGCTTACGCTTTGGTGTAGGTAAACGTAATTGAACCCTAAAGAATTCCTTTCCCCCTCAACTTAAATTTTCTCCCCTTAACCCTTGGAGGTGTTAAACAGAAACAGTGTAAACATACCACTGGACTCGTCTACCGCAGGTATGGGGTGTCCACGGGCCGTAGTGGAGTCTGCGTCCTCTTGTCCCTCCGGGTCAGGTGGGCTGGTTAGGTCTGGAGTTGCTTGTAGTCCCTTGGGGGTGGGTGGCGGCGCTTGCAATCCCTTGAGGTGGTTCCCTGGTCCTCAGGATGGGCTGCAAGTCCGGTCGTCCCTCAGGTTCAGGTTGGCCGCTCGTGAAGTCCTCCGGGGGTTGATATCGCCAGGGGTTGGACCGTAGCTCCACTGTCTCATTTTCCTGATATATATTCATTTTTAATTTATTATTCTTATTATTAATACTTATGAGGGAATCTTATGCAAAGTGTCACAGTTACGTAAACGTCAAAGGGTTACAATATATATATATATATATATATATATATATATATATATATATATATATATATATATATATATATACATCTATTACCTCTAGATTATCTCTACATCATCACTATTATTTGTTTGATGTATTATTTAATTGACATTATCACAATCTCATTTTAGATCTTGTTTAAGAGTTGACGGATTAATTATACGGATTTTTATGGATTTAAATTGTAAAAAGGTCAGTTTAGGTAACTAGGCTTTTGGTAAAATCACCGTTCAATTAAACATTTTTTAAAAACCTCTATTTGAATTTTTAAAATTCATATATCTCAGCCAGCTTAGATGGTAATTAAGAGAGTAATATACTCGGGTTTGTTTTAAAATAGTTTCAAATTATGATACATTGAAGGTCTGACATTTCTATTTTTAGAGTTATAGGAATACTGATGCGCATTTACAAGTTGTTGTTCTTTAACGTAGGAAATCTTCAAACATGTAGATAGCAGGTGAGGTTAATAAGCCTAGTTATTTAAAATTATCTTTTCATGATTCTGTTGGTTTGGTTTAATTTGTATAGCTCTTTTTTTAAGAACAAATATGTTAGCTTATTGTTATGCCCCAAAGTTCGATTGATAACCTTATCAAGCCAAAGTTGACCCAGCGTTGACAAAGCAATGTTATTTATGGAAGAAATGCTTCTCAGAACAAAAGTGTTGGCAGAAAGTTGTTTTGATAATTATTTATCAACATGTCGTTACACCTGAGACGACCGTCCAGCCTCACTCCAAAGTAATTAACTAAGTGCGATTCCTCGATCACATTCTTATCAAGTACAATGGAAGTAAGTTTCACTGTTGTACTTTGTAAACCCTAATCTGGTTAAAGTGTTATTTTCTTTTTTTCAATTTTGGCATGCAGTGAAGAAATTGGGGGTTTTGTGGTTTTATGGGGAGACTGATGCTTGAGAAGTTATTTGTTACGATTTATCTTTTAACATTGTAGTATAGTCTAACATAGTTTTGACTTTTCCAATGCAAGTTTATATTTCTGTTTTCAATGTGGAATAAAGAGACACAAGTCATAAGACATAAGCTTTACGGTTAGAGAAGGATTTCTGTTCTAAGTTATTTAATACTTTATGAGAGGTAAAATTGAAATATCATCTGTGAAGATAGTGCGGAGCTTGCCTGATTAATACATATTAGCAATAAGCATTTTTATTACCACAATTAATAAATTGATAATAGCACACTTTTAATGTATCAATTAATAAGTTTTAATTTAACAGTCACTTAATAACACAATTACGAATGTTACCATGACATGAAAATTTTTTATTTTGAGGATTTTTATACTTTTGTTCTTCAAGTCTCTTGGTCATTAGAGAATTATATTTTCCAATCAGGCATATTTAATCATAAATAACAACAGTCAGGGCAAGAAGCTGATTCAACTAAACCCTTCTAATGACAATAATACGCCAACATGTTTAGGATGTGTGAAATACTCAGTTATGTTTAGTTACCATGCATACCTTCTACAACGATATTGGGGTGTACCTGTGAAACCCTAAAATTTCATAAAATATTTGTTTTCTGCTCCCGTCGCAATGAGCGCTATTGCTGTGCTTGTCACTCGCTACTGTATGTTTTATGCTGTGATAATAACCGTATTCTCACTTACTTCCTGTGAATGACAAGAGGAAAGTTGAACATAAAAATGGCGGTAATGTGGCGGCTGCCCTCCTCCGGCATCGCAGTTCGCTTCAATCAGTCATACGTACGCGCGCATGCGCATCGTGCGAGATGAATCTTCGTCGGCGTCTACGAACTTACGTTTTCCAGTTATCAAATGAAGTCCGTTACGTATATTATTTACTCTTACTTGAAGTTTTAAACTTTTAACTTTAGATTACGTGTTTACTACTTGATAACACACATTTCATTATTAACCCTGCGGTACTCGCGCGGGATACAGGTGTAGCCCAGCCATTTTGTTTTTCGTCCTTCTCGGAATTGCGTTGTGCGGGAGAGAGGGGTGAATCAGTACCTTTCCATGACTATCTGGCCTGTCGGGTCCGGGTCAGTCGGTCAGTGTGCTCTAGCACTTTGTTGCGTATAGTGGTGGTGTCTATTTAACCTCAAAGTTGCTTGGGCTACGCCTGTAGCCCGCGCGAGTATTCGTGTCATGAGTGCACCGAAACGTGTTTGTTTGAGTGACCACGGTATTGCAGTATTGCTGGCGAACAATGACAGTTCTGATGAAGATGGTGTCATGGACAATGACAGTGATGATGGTGAGGAGGACTATTTGGAAGAGGAAGTGCACTTAGAGGATGAAGAAGAAGCTGAGACGTTGCCTCCAATTCCACCAAATGCAGGACAGGTATCTCATCTTCTTGTATATTATAATTACGATTATAATTACGATAGTGATGATGATACACCTTTAGCAAATTTATTTTTTTCTAAAGGTAAAAACAAACAGGTCATGAAGTGGAAAAAATTCCCTCCACAACCACCAAATGTTCGCACAAGAGCAGAGAATATAATCATTCACTTGCCTGGATCAGTTGGAATAGCCAGAAATGTGAATACTGAATTAGAAGCTTTCAATTTGTTCTTTGATGATAACGTTATTCGGATGATTGTAACTGGAACTAATATTTACATTTCAAACATAAAAGAAAGGTTTGCACGAGTAACCACTGAAATTCGAGGATTTATTGGAATTTTAATTTTGTCTGGTTGCTTGGGAAGTTCACGAAAAAAAACTAAAGTTATGTGGGATAACAGCCGTGGTACTGGTGTAGAATCTGTATACTTATGTATGAGCGAAAACAGATTTCATTTTTTAATGAGATGTATAAGGTTCGATAACATTAGGGATCGAGCTGAAAGGAAAGAAATTGACCGTCTTGCAGCAATTAGAGAATTTTTTGAACTCGTAGTTCACAAATTTCAATCTTTGTACAGGCCTAGTGAATTTTGCACTATCGATGAACAGTTGGTGAAGTTCAGGGGAAGATGCCCATTCAAGATGTACACTCCCAGTAAACCGGGTAAATATGGAGTGAAAATGTTTGCCTTAGTTTGCGCAAAAAGTATGTACACAGTCAATCTGGAAGTTTATGTTGGCCGGCAGCCAGAGGGCCCTTATAAGCTTTCACAGGCAGCAGAGGATATTACCCTAAGACTGTGTGAGCCAATTGCTGGTTCAAATCGTAACCTCACTTCTGATAACTGGTTTTCATCCATTCCTTTGGCCGAAAAACTGCTAGCAGAGAAAAAACTAACCCTGGTTGGTACTATTAGATCAAACAGAGTTGGTGTTCCAGATGATTTGAAACCAAAAAAAGAACGTGAAGTGTATTCTTCCATTTTTGCTCACCACAAAAAGAAAACTCTGGTTTCTTATTGTACAAAGAAAAATAAGTGTGTGCTTTTACTGTCAACCATGCACGCTGATCAAAAGATTGATGAAGAAACCGAACATTTACAAAAACCAGAAATTGTTACTATGTATAACAAAACCAAAGTCGGGGTCGATGTTGTTGATCAGATGTGTGAAAAGTATGATGTCTCCAGAAATACAAAACGATGGCCAATGACAATTTTCTTTGACCTTATAAATATCAGCGCAATTAATGCATCACGAATTTTGTTTTTCAACCATTCGAACCAAGACAGACAAATGCCTAGACGAGAGTTTCTTGACCGCCTGGCATGGGAACTTATTCAACCACAAGTAAGGAAACGTCTGGAGATCCCCTCTCTACCTGAGGATATGAAAATAAGAGCCAGAAAACTATTAGGCATAGAAGAACCACAACGCCAGCCACAACCAATAAACAACGACATGTGCGGCAGACAGCGGGACAAATCAACCCGGAAATCATGTGGTGCTTGCGGGAAAAAAATTTGCTCAGATCACTCTTCTCTTGTCTGCGTGGCTTGTTTCAATGGGATGAGAAACTAAATGTATTTCCATAGACAATCAGTATAGAAATGTGACTGTAGTAAATGTAATTGTAAAAATTTAAATTTTGTGTTTGTAAAAATTTTACTTTTTATGTTTTTTGGTTAATATTCATAAATTTTACTGTAAATGTTTGCTTCATTTTGTAATAAATAAACTACTTAAAAAAAAAACTTCAGTAATTTTTTTACCTTGTCTTGAAAAAAAATTGAGTTTTTTAGCTTTAAAATATTGTATAACTAAAAAAGGAAAAATCGATAACTAGGAGAATATTTTTTTTATTGACTACATTACTTAAGTCATGAATAAAAACACATAAATTCACATTCTAATAGATCAACAAATATATATAAATTTTACAAGAACAAAATTACAAAGCGTTATTTAAAGAAAAAAAAAAAAAAAACAACGCCTGGGCTACACCTGTAGCCCGCGCGAGTACTTACGTTTCACGAAGGGGTGCGAGTACCGCAGGGTTAAGTCAATAAATAACTACCGGCCAACAGCGGGCCAACAATTATTTAATTTGTTGGGCCAATGACGGTAAAAACATGTTGGCCCATCGTTGGCAGACGGTTGGAATTTTTGCCAACGATTCCCCGACCATGCCAACCATTTTTCAACGTTGGGCCAACGGTTAGTGCTACTGGGGTAATTTCTGAACCATAAACTTGATTTTTAAAGAAAGTAGTGCGGTACTTAGGAATTGGAATACATTTAGCATTTCTTAAAGTATAGTCAGGACTATTGGAAGGAAGGTAGAACTTCATATTTTTCTTCAAGAAGAATGTCGTCTAATATTTATAGACTGAGAAAGGTCAATAACTTGTTTGATCAAAAATGACAACTGCATGATGTTGACATAGAGACCCAGAACAATTCTCACAGCTTTCTTTTGTAAACTGAGTTCATACTGCATTCTAGTTCTTTCTGTTCCCCAAATTAGAAGAGAGTATATGAGATGAGGGTATATACAAGCAAAATAAGCGGTAAAAAGTATAGTTGTATTTTTAAAATATAAGAGCCTTCACAAAACAAAAATGCCACTGCTCATTTTTGTACAGACCTTATCCATGTGTCGGTGATATTTTAAATTGGAACCAATAGTCAACCCTAAGAAATTAGCATATTCAGATGAATAAACTATCAAGTCATCTAAAACTATGCAGGAGTCTTAATATTTAATATCATTAGACCTTCTTATGCTAAAGTCAATGAAATTGGTTTTGTCTGTGTTCACTGTAAGGGAGTTATTTATTTAGCCATAGGAGTAGGGAATTTCCTTGAACCTCAATTTCAATTTCAAGATCAGCTCGGTTATTACCAGAAAGATTGTACAAAGTATCGTCCGCAAATATACAAATACTACCGTTAGCTATGCTACCAGATATGTCATTTATAAAAATCAGATCAAGAAAGGACAGAACCTTGGGGCACCCCTGTTTTCACAGCAGTTTCAAGAAAATCTGATGATGGTGGCAGCCTGACCCATCAATAAATGGTAACTCAACAACCTGAATGCGACCAGTCAAAAAAAGAAGAACACCAAACAAAAGCATTCCTTCTTACGTCAAGTTGTTTCAACATTTTCTAAGGAATTACTCATTCAATAATTCTAATGTAGTTAGCTTAGAACGTCTCAAAGAGGAACAGACTTAAAGTCGCCTTGGATAGCTGCATTCTGGGTAGGACAACCAAAGGAAACATATAACTACCAACTAATTTACAGAGGCATACTCATAGAATGTTGTGTTTTGTTTTATAGATATCGAAGCAATATGCATCAGCTATCAACACAGATGAGGGACAGACTGAGAGATTCTTCCCTGGACATAGTTGTTCACTGGGTGGAGTATGTGGCCAAACACCAGGGAGCACCTCAACTGAGATCTCCAGCGAGAAACATGTCTCCAATTCAGTACTTCCTTATTGATGTATTGTTGTACGTGTTCTAGATACCGAAGCAATATGCATCAGCTATCAGCACAGATGAGGAATAGACTGAGAGAGTCCCCTCTGGACACAGCTGTTCACTGGGTGGAATATGTGGCCAAACACCAGGGAGCACCTCAACTGGAGACCTTCAGCAAGAAACATGTCTCCAATTCAGTACTTCCTTATTGATGTATTGTTGTACGTGTTCTAGATACCGAAGCAATATGCATCAGCTATCAGCACAGATGAGGGACAGACTGAGAGAGTCCCCTCTGGACACAGCTGTTCACTGGGTGGAGTATGTGGCCAAACACCAGGGAGCACCTCAACTGAGACCTTCAGCAAGAAACATGTCTCCAATTCAGTACTTCCTTATTGATGTATTGTTGTACGTGTTCTAGATACCGAAGCAATATGCATCAGCTATCAGCACAGATGAGGAATAGACTGAGAGAGTCCCCCCTGGACACAGCTGTTCACTGGGTGGAGTATGTGGCCAAACACCAGGGAGCACCTCAACTGAGATCTCCAGCGAGAAACATGTCAACATTTCAATATTACTTTGTTGACGTTTTACTGTTATTATTGATTGTTATATTATTGTTTTTAATTGTTTTGTATCGTATAGTTCTTAAAAACATATATAATTTACAAAGAGTTGTTTTTAATTTTATTGATAAAACTATAAAATATAAAATTAAGTTTGAATAAATGTTTGTTATTCAATTATTACGATGAATTGAGACGTTTTAATTATGTAAAGATTATTTTTTAAGATGACCATTTGTATCTTCAGATCAAATTATTATATTAAAAATCGAGAGAATAATCCCTTTAACCAGATACCCCTCTTGGATGTTTCATTACCACTGTATGGGTGGGTGGGTGGGTAATTACCACTGTATGGGTGGGTGGTTATACTGTTGTATACAGGATCAATACAATATAACATGGACTTATCCAAAGTGTGGAGCACTAAGTGTTCTCTTTCACAAATTATGTGGTTTGAGTTAAATAAACGGAACATTCCTAGAACTTGTAAATATTGCCTTTGTAAGTATCAACGTACTGTTTTTGTGTTGTCAAAGCAATGAAATATTCAATTCATTTGTTTTGTTTGTTTTTTTTAACAGCTGATGATTAATTAAACAAATAAAATAATATTGTAACTTTAAATGCCAATAGGGCGGACCCCAGAGTTGGATGTTAATAGAACTACACCAGAAACAGGGACGGTTTTAACATATTTTGCCCCTTGGCACTATTCGTATGCCGCCCCCTTAAACATGCCTCATCTGTGCTAAAGTAATTATTTAAATAGAAAACTAAATCAAACGAGTGTTCATAAAAACACAAAAGTTACTTTTTTAGATTTTAATTACATTTGAAAAGATATATATACTGTGACGTTTTTTTATTTGTCCTAATTTATAAATAATTAATCACTATGTGGGTTTTACAAATAAGCAACACGTTAAACTAAACAATTACTAAATTTATTGAATATAAAATTAACTTATTATAATTAAATGTATTATTTCCTTAACTTTAAAACTATTGTGAAAAGTACAATTTACTATTAGGCCTACTGTTAGAGTTAAACTAATCTATAATTACAATCTTCGATGGCATCAATAATTACAACTACTAATTGCAAAGTGACTTTACTAAATTCCCTTCTTTTAATCACAATTTCTAGCTCTATAAAGTGGCTTTCCTAGATTCTCTACTATTATTTACAACTAATTGACTTTACTAGATTCCCTACTACCTACAGTCCAAAGCTAACAGTTCACTCACAGTTTCTTCAGTGTCCCTTCAGAAGTCGTCCACAAGTACCGCACTGCTCCTTCGTTGATCCCCACAACGAACCACTCACCGGTAACTTCTCCGTAGACCACTTCACTATACTCGGACACTTCACTCGCACTGTAGAACTCGCTCACTGTCGCTGCAAACACCCGGGCTGTAGGCTCTAGACTCACTGACTGACTGACTGACTAGCGCTGGTATCCGGGCCGTATATATCACCTGCAGGTCTCCATCTAGAAGCTTCTTGAATTCCCCTGCGTCCGAAGTTCCATGACAGAGCTGGCTCGTCAACCCAGAAGATTCTAGAAGTCTATTGAAGAGGTAAAGGGGCGTTCATGCGTAAGCCATTGTGCCCCAAAGGTTGTAAACAAGCAGGGCAGGTGGTCAGCGACCCATCCATTACTTCCGCATCACCGGTTCCCAGGATAGAGGCCACTCGGAATGTCACACTGCCCCCTCCTTAAGGCTGATCGTCCCGATCAGCTTCCGCTCCATGGTACGGTGCTAGGCGATCAAGGTGGACCACAAGCATCTTGCCTCTTGGGTGTCTTTGAATCCTGTAGACCACATCGTTGATTCGTGTCACTACCCGATAAGGTCCTTGCCAATCCTGTTGAAATTTCGGGCATCTCCCCTTCTTCCGGATGGGACTGTAGAGCCACACCAGGTCGTTCACCTGGAATCCAGTGGAATTGGCTTGCCGGTCGTAGCGAGCTTTCATTTTGTCACTGGCCATTTTTAGGTGCTGACGAGCGAACTCGTGAGTGTCGTGTAGGTGGTCGACGAGCTCGCAGGCGTAGTCCGTTGCGGGCTGCTTTGCGTCAGGTGGCAGGCCGAACATGAGGTCACTAGGCAGCCGCAGCTCCCTTCCGAAGATCATCCTCGCTGGGGTGAAACCCGTAGTATCGTGGACCGAAGATCTGTACGCCAGGAGGAAAATGGGCACCTTCCGATCCCAATCCCGCTGATTGGTGGACACAACTTTCCTGAGGTGTCCAACGAGTGTCTTTATGTATCTCTCAACCATCCCATCAGATTGCGGATGAAGTGCAGTTGTCCGTGTCTTGTGCACTCCGAGACGCTGAAGCACCTCCTTCATCAACAGGGATCCGAAGTTCGTCCCTTGGTCACTGTGCAGCTCACGTGGCACTCCATACCGACAGATGAATTCGTTCACCAAGCACCCAGCTACTGTTGCGGCTTCTTGATTTGGTATGGCGTATACTTCTGGCCATTTCGTAAAGTAGTCCATGAGAACCAGGAGATATTTATTTCCTGCATCTGACATGGGAAATGGACCGGCGATGTCGATGGCGATCCTCTCGAAGGGTGCCCCAACGTTGTACTGTTGCATTCTGCCTCGACTTCTTGTTTGTGGCCCTCGGCTTCCAGTACAGACATCACATTGGCGGCACCACTTCTCTACATCAGCCCTCAAGTTCAACCAGTAGAACCGCTGACGTAGCTTGTCCACCGTTCTGTTGACACCTAAGTGCCCACCAGATGCTCCATTGTGGATCTCCTCCAGCACTTCCTTTCTTTTACTTCTGGGGAGCACAATCTGTTCAATCTGCTTCCTACCATTAGGGGCCTCCCAGATTCTTATAAGCACTCCGTTCTTAACCCTCATTGAGTCCCACTGTGCCCAGTAGCTCTTATAAACATGGTTCCTAGCTGCAATGGCCTCCCAGCTAGGACGAGCCCCCGATTCCTTCTCCCGCAGCAGTGATCCAACCTCACTATCCTCAAGCTGCTCTTTACGGAGTTCCTCCGGCTCCCATCCACTAGCTGGCTCCAAAGAGACACAGCGCACTTCCACGGACAGATTCCTTTCTTCTACCTTGGAGCAGTGCTTACAACCCTCTGGGCAAGGTCGGCGAGACAGGGCGTCGGCATTGGAATGGTTTCTCCCTCGTCGGTGTTCAGAGGTGAAGTTGTATTCTTGAAGACGCTGCACCCATCGAGCTGTCTGTCCCTCCAGGTTCTTGAAGTTCATTAGCCAAGTCAGGGCAGAATGGTCGGTCCTTAAATGGAAAGGCTGTCCATAGAGGTACTTGTGAAAGTGCTCTAATGACTTCACGACTGCAAGTAGCTCTCTTCTGGTGACGCAATAATTCCTCTCTGCTTTGGATAGCGTTCTGCTGAAGTAAGCTATTACAGCTTCATGGTCGTCCTGAACTTGGGAGAGAACTGCCCCTATACCCACATCGCTGGCGTCCGTGTCCACAATGAATTTCTCTCCAAACCGTGGGAACCCTAAGATTGGAGCGCTGCAAAGGGAAGTTTTAAGTGTCACAAAAGCCTCACTCGCCTCTGGAGTCCACTCAAACTTACGCTGTTCTTCGGTGAGCTTGGTCAGTGGCTTAGCAATATCAGCATAGCCCTTCACGAAGCGGCGGTAGTAGGTGCAAAGTCCAAGAAAACTCCTCACCTCATGTTTGTTACGTGGGACAGGCCACTCCTTCACGGTGCTAATCTTCTCCGGGTCCACAGTCACTCCTTCAGATGACACTACGTGTCCAAGATAGTTAACCTTATTCTTGAAAAGATTACATTTTTTTAGGTTTAACTTCAGGTTGGAAGAACGAAGCCTCTTAAAAACTTTCTCCAGATTCTGAAGATGGTCGTTAAACGTCTTCCCTAGGACTATGATGTCGTCCAGATACACTAGACAAGTTTCCCAAGTCAGTCCCCGTAGCACATTTTCCATGAGTCTCTCGAAGGTAGCTGGAGCATTGCAGAGTCCAAAGGGCATCACCGTGAACTGCCAAAGTCCGTTTCCATTCCCTATGGAAAACGCTGTTTTCTCTTTGTCCTCCGGAGCTATCTCCACCTGCCAGTACCCGCTCTTCAAGTCCAGGGTCGAGAAGAACTTACAGCCTCCGAGAGCATCCAGAGTGTCGTCAATCCGGGGCAAGGGATAACTGTCTTTCTTCGTAGCATTGTTCAGTAGTCGGTAATCCACGCAGAACCTGGAAGTCCCATCCTTCTTCTTTACTAGTACTACCGGCGAAGTCCATGGGCTGCTGGAGGGCTCAATCACTCCATCTTGCTCCATTTCTTTTATTTTTCGCTCTGCCTCTTCTCTCTTCGCCCAGGGTAGTCTTCTAGGTATTTGACGGATTGGTCTGGCGTCTCCAACATCAATTTTATGTTGAACCACAGTTGTCCTACCTTTTGGCCCCGTAGCAGTTTCAAACACATCTTGATACTCTGTTATTAGCCTAGCGACTTGCTTCGTTTGATCCAATGTCATTCCCCTGCATGCATCTCTTACAAACTCCGCTATGTCTTCTGGAAGGTTTTTATGGTCTGAAGAGATATTCCTATCAGCTCGTGAAACAAAAGAAACCGAAGAACATTTACCTAGGAGCTTACCTTGTTTCAATGCAACAGGATGGTCATTCAAATTCATTATGCGGACTGGAACTTCCTTAGAAGATTTGAACAGTGTTTTCGCTACAAGTACCCCACGTCCAAGTTCCTCGTCGTTTATAACTGGTTCCAGCATTAAGTTCTGGCCTTCCGGAATAGTCTTGTCCATTTCTGCTCTGACGATCTTCTGAGTTCGAGGTGGCAGAGTGGCGTCCTTCAACAAGCGCACCCAAGAAGATAAATTCTTCCTATGCTGAAGAGCAACTTCCTCTCCCCCAATGGTCGTCACTCCTTTCCTGAGGTCTAACTGTAAGCCAAGTTTCGTCATCATGTCCATGCCGAGTATGACGTCCTCCTCAATGTCAGCTACAAGAGCGCGATGCTCAAGACATGCACCCCCGATGCAGAAGGTGGCAACTGTCTCCCCGCGGACGCTGGCAAAGTCCCCAGTCGCAGTCTTCACTGTCCAGGTCGTCGGAGTTATTTTCATAGAGGAAGGACAAATATCTTCATTCAATATCGTCATCGTTGCACCAGTGTCCAGCAAAAGGCTTCTGGGCTCCCCGTTTACCAATCCGTCTATGTAAAGGCTATTGGTCTGACCTGACAAAGATGCTACGATGATGCTCTTAGCTGGGGCCTCAAGTTGCTGGGTTGACAGTTGCCCCTTCCCATCAACCCTTTTTAGTTTTCCTGCCTCTGCCCCCGAGAGGCTTTACTCGGGCATTTACTTCGGGGATGGCCTAACTCTCCACACCCCCAACAGCGAATCTCCTTCTTCCGGTCCCTCAGGGCATCAAGCACTTTTCTTACGATGTCTTCTATCTTCATAGGTTCTTCTTCCTCTGCGTAGACTCCTCGCAGACGTGCCTGGCCCCGGACGGATTGCTTTACGGCCTCAAACTCTAAGGCTTGCGTCAGGGCCTCGTTTAACGTGTTAGGCCGGGCCAACTTTACAGCCTGCTGCGTCTCAGCATCCCGCAGCCCATCGAGGAATCTTTCAATGGATAGGCTCTCGTAGACAGCTTCGTCCACTGTGGGATAAGCGCCCCTCACTAATCGTGCGATGTCAGCTTCGAATTCTTGAAGACTCTCATTGGACTTCTGGTGACGACTCCTGAGCTGAGATCTGTAGACCAGTTCCATGTGTTTATGTCCGAACCGCATTTCCAACCGTCTAATCAAATCTTCGTAATTCTGTCGCTCAGCAGGTGGAACGGTTTGCAGTACGCTCAGAGCTTCTCCTCGAAGTGAAAGGCACAACATGGACGCCTTCGCTGATTATGGCCAATTGTAGACAGCAGCGGCAGTCTCAAACAAAGTAATAAAATCTTCCCAGGACATCTTTCCGTCAAAGGTTGGCAAACTTGCGTTATTTACGGGTGGACTCACACTGGACCGACGTTCCAGGCTGGGCGGTTGCTGTCCACTTCCTGAGATCCCAGGTGGTTCTTTGCAGGTTATTGACTCCTTCCTCCCCTGAACCATTTCTTCTAAAAACCTAATCCTATCACCTAATTGTTTCGAACAGTCATCTAATTGTTTTTTAAATTCGCTCGAACAGTCATCTAATTGTTTTTTAAATTCGTTCGAACTGTCATCTAATTGTTTTTTAAATTCGTCTTCAACTTTGCAAATTTTATAATTAAATTCTGTAGCTAACTCTTCCTTCAAGGTTTTACAATTACTATTTAATTTTTCGTTTAAGTCATCTTTCACTTCTTTTAAGTCACTATGTAATTTCTCTGCATTTCCTTTTAAGTCACTTTGTAATTCCTCGATATTTCCTTTTAAGTCATTTTGTAATTTATGTAATTTCTCTGCATTTCCTTTTAAGTCATTCTGTAATTTCTCGACATTTCCTTTTAAGTCACTTTGTAATTCCTCTGCATTTCTTTTTAAGTCACTTTGTAATTTCTCGACATTTCTAGTAATCATAGACTTAAGTGAACTAGCTTCAGTTTCAAAAAGGAATGTTTCTGGATCATCCCCTGCTTCTAGCATTGCCTGCTTAAGTCTACTCACTAAAACTGATTTTGTTCCAGTATGATCTAAGTCCCTTTCTTCTAACTCCCGCTTTAAATCAGCCACTTTTAAGTCTATTAACTTAACTCCACTAGATGCCATCGTTCTTTTGCAAAACTACGTCTGAACAATATAGAATTACAGTAAATGAATTCAATAAACAGCTTAACAATAACTATCAATAAATAAAAATTTTAAACGTGTTGCTCAACAAATCTATCCCACTTCTGACACCAGTGTGACGTTTTTTATTTGTCCTAATTTATAAATAATTAATCACTATGTGGGTTTTACAAATAAGCAACACGTTAAACTAAACAATTACTAAATTTATTGAATATAAAATTAACTTATTATAATTAAATGTATTATTTCCTTAACTTTAAAACTATTGTGAAAAGTACAATTTACTATTAGGCCTACTGTTACAGTTAAACTAATCTATAATTACAATCTTCGATGGCATCAATAATTACAACTACTAATTGCAAAGTGACTTTACTAAATTCCCTTCTTTTAATCACAATTTCTAGCTCTATAAAGTGGCTTTCCTAGATTCTCTACTATTATTTACAACTAATTGACTTTACTAGATTCCCTACTACCTACAGTCCAAAGCTAACAGTTCACCACAGTTTCTTCAGTGTCCCTTCAGAAGTCGTCCACAAGTACCGCACTGCTCCTTCGTTGATCCCCACAACGAACCACTCACCGGTAACTTCTCCGTAGACCACTTCACTATACTCGGACACTTCACTCGCACTGTAGAACTCGCTCACTGTCGCTGCAAACACCCGGGCTGTAGGCTCTAGACTCACTGACTGACTGACTGACTAGCGCTGGTATCCGGGCCGTATATATCACCTGCAGGTCTCCATCTAGAAGCTTCTTGAATTCCCCTGCGTCCGAAGTTCCATGACAGAGCTGGCTCGTCAACCCAGAAGATTCTAGAAGTCTATTGAAGAGGTAAAGGGGCGTTCATGCGTAAGCCATTGTGCCCCAAAGGTTGTAAACAAGCAGGGCAGGTGGTCAGCGACCCATCCATTACTTCCGCATCACCGGTTCCCAGGATAGAGGCCACTCGGAATGTCACAATACTCTTACAAACTAAAAAATACGTTATCATTTAAATACTTGGATATAAAAAGAAAAGCTAACAAATATAAACTAATATATCTTTATAACATATATATCTTTGGTGCAAGTCTTTATTACATCTCCTTTACTTTTAACCATTGCAAACTCCTCTATTAAATATTTAACTTTTATTTGACAACCGATTAAAAGTTCAGCCTCTGTGTGTCTAACCAATGAGTTTAGTTATTCATTCTGGATCTAAGGCAACATTTTATTCTTTTTAGGACAGAAAATGGACGTTCTACTGAGCAGTTTGAAACAGCCATGCACAAAGACATACGAAGATCTATGTCTATGTTGGGAAATGTCAATTGGGGATTTTAACTCTTACGAGCTTCTATCATTGATAAGGGACTGTCCTTAACTCTGCCATTCTTAAAAAGTCCAGATAAGTTATGCACTAATTTAAAAATGATTTTCCTAGATCATTTTCATAATAAGATTTAAGTTTTTCAGCCTATCAATGATAGTTTCAACTGAAGATGTCGATAGATTGTTAAAAACTGAGAACTTATCAACAATAACGTCATGCACGATTTTGTGCTTCAGTAAAGCTGACTTGAGTTCCTTAAGAACACCACAATATGTTTCTTCTTCAAATTTATTATGGCCTATAATGGTTACTTTGTTTTCATTAGTTTTTTTTGCCTGGATTTTTCCGTTTTTTCTGATGTTTCTAACACGTGTCATACTTAACATCACACCGTTTCCTGGTCCTTTCTTTATTCATATGGAAAAGAGAGTCCATAAAAATTACTAAAGAGCCATACAATCTGACTGCTCTCTCTACTTACTGTTGGTTTCAAAATACTCTGTACTCGAGTGTGAACCTCTGCTATAAATACTCTTTACTCAAATGTGAACCTCTGCTATAAATCCAATATTTATTCAGGTTTTAAACAAAATACACAAATTTTTAGCTTATTTACGTCTGCAGCTCATCAAAAAACATTGAATTTTAGTACTTTTGAAACAAAGTCCCACTTTGATATTTTGTAAATAAAAAACGATTGACTTTATATATAACACCGAAGTTTTAATTAAGTTTTAAGGGGTTAGTTTTTAACAAAATGCTTAGTTTCTATAATTGTTTCTTTGATAAAAAATGTTCTTGTAATTATTGTAAACCCTTGCAATCTCAGGATCAGATAATCGCTCAGTAAAAAAAACCCTGTAAAAAGTAAATTTGACTTATAAATAGAGGATTATAATTAGTAGGGACTGTCCACTTTTTAAAAAGTTTAACTATCGTCAGCAGTCAGACCAGCCCTCCGGCACTCGTCAGGTAATGTTCGCCCCTGAGATGTTCCGCCCCTAGGCACTGGCCTAGTGTGCCTAGTAGGAAATCTGTTCCTGACCAGAAACCTTCCCGCGAGTCAACTCTACAAAT
>JAQJVL010006380.1:0-29472 GCA_035578905.1 Stictocephala bisonia | reverse complement strand
ATTTTTTTTATATTATTGGTAGTGTGTCATTTTTAGTTCTAGCATTGGTTCTGTCAAAGTGTTGTTTAGTTCTAGAATGACTTTACTGTTCATTAGTCAGGTTAGATTTTAGTCAATCTTTGATAGTGTTCGAGAATCTGTTTGGTTAAACTTTTAAAAATATGAAATTTGTACAATCTAATGATACCAATTGAACGGTTTGATTTTAAAAATAACTGTTGATGTACGTACAAGATTTTTTTCTTCTATTAAAATAAATTTATTTGGCTAACTCATAACATATTTAATTGACTAACTAACTTCTGTAGTATTTATAATATATTGCAGCTGCTATTTTTTATTTGAAAACTAAAAATACATTAGAATAAATTCTATAGAAGGATTTATTTTAGCAATTAATTGTTAATCCTAACTGAAAATTCATTTTAATATTCATATTAAATTATTCAAATATGTAGTTACATTTTATTTATTTATTTATTCTTAAGACGCCGATTGTTAAGGTATGAATGAATATGAATTTCGAATGATTGTGATGAGTGTAGATGTACGAGTGTAGTCATTGTTACTATCTGAATTCTACTTGGCTCAAAAAGGAGTATTTATTAATAGCCCAATAGCCAGGGCAACATATGATCTACAGATTTACGTGGAATCCGAACCACGTAGTGTTGGTCTGATTTTCAGCTACCTTACAAGTGTGACACTTAGTTCTCTTCCCTACACAACATCCGAACCTTGACTACCATCTAACATGAACACCCCAGACTTCTATAGTAGTGTCTACGTTGATGACAACCATTGAATTGACGATATGTCATTATTGAGAGGACAGAGGATGGAACCTATCGCCTACAATCTCCCAAATACTTTGTCCCCAAGTAGCTGGGTTACAACACTGCGCCACCTTTAATATTAATAGGTTCAATATGTGAAGGATAGTAGGATATATAAGTCAAAAGGAAAGTAAATTTGAAGCTTAAATTGTTTCTGTAATTAAATATCTGGGGTGAAAAAACCACGTAAATTGTAAATATACATCAAATTCATGTTCAATATAAGATACAGAATACATTTTGCAAGTAAATAACCTGCTGTTAATCTTCCGGGATTCGCGTCTTTTTATAGAACACATCTGTCTTTTTTTGTAAAAGAGATCTTATTTTAACATATTTTGGGAGGAAAGTATTACTGCAATTGATTTTTCTACCATATTATAAAATCTCAATGATTATGTATACAGTTCTTAACAGTATTTGCGGAAATAATAACACAAAAAATTAGTACACAAGAACTCGCACTTTGTATAGCCTATAGTACAAAGACCTTGACGCGACTTAATTTAACTGAAACGTAAAGCTGGTTGACCTTGACCAGAACAACAACCGATGAAAAAAGGGTGGAGAGGGAAGTGACTGAGGAATACATATCACTTATGTAACGTACACAGCAAAATTACATAGGGTAAAGTAAAAAAAACTACAACTTAAATACTTTTCACAACAGCGCGAGAGCCGTAAGGTTAAGAAACTACACTATCTTTAATACACTGCATGTGAGGTGTTTTTGTGTTAGGTCGTTGCTTTGCCAAGTTGGCGAGAGTTGATGGCACGCGGTCCAGACAAATTTAATGGAGGTGGTTGAAATATTGCTTTTTTTAATCAGAAAAACACAGCCCTGATATGTTGTTTGAAAACAGTTTTTAAATTGATTATCTAAACACTTTTCATAATTGATGATGTATATTTTTAATAAGTAAATTTATTGTATTCTTAAACATATAACCATATTGTTTTATGTATTATTCCAACTTAGATTTACTAACAAAATTCAAATCAGGCAAAATAATATTTTTAAGTTAAACTATCATGTAACGAAATTTAAGAATTTCGTGACAAGATAGTGTGTAACGAAATTTAAGAATTTCGTGACAAGATAGTGTGGTACAGTTAGTTATAAGTTACAATTTAAATTTTATAAATATATTTCTTTATATAAAGTTATTTCGTAAGTAAAACTTCATTTTAATAAAATTGCTGGAAATAACATAAATTATACATTTTTAAATTGTACAATCAATTGATGCCTAACTACCATACAATATTATTTTATGGTTTTTAGTAATTAAAAAGTTGACAATCAGCGGAATTTGAATTGGCTCAATTTATTTTCAATTTAATTGATGTTAAATGAAATCAACATAAGACGAAAGTGAAATTACTTCATGTGGTACAGTCACCAGATTTTCATTTTTACCGTTTCATTAAACTATTTTCATGTTACTCACAAACTCTAAATCACAAAAAAAACTGTAAATTCATATACCACTAAACGTTGTGAAGGGATGTGATGAAACTTTGTAAGGCCTCTAATAAGAATCTTTACTGTTTGCTATATACTGCTTTAGGGAAAAATAATTTAAATTCTTATAAATTTATAAAACTAATAAAATACAGGAAATTTCTACAAAACCACATCGCGAAATATGCAAAGAATTTATATATTATTCATATGAATACATGTATATGAATATATTCATTATTATTCATTATTCATCTCCAAGACGCAGATCGTAGAGATATGACGAATATAAGAAGTGAATGAGTATGCTGAGTGTAGATGAACGAGTGTAGTCATTGTTACTATCTGAGTTCGACTTAGCTCAGAAAGGACTATTTATTAATAGCCCAATAGCCAAGGCAACTATGGGACCTATAGCTTTACGTGGAATCCGAACTACGTAGTGTTGGTCTGATTTTCAGCTAGCTTACAAGTGTGACACTTAGTTCTCTTCCCTACACAATATCCGAACCTTACCTACCATTCAACACGGACACTCCAGAGTTCTCTAGTAGTATCTACGTTGATAACAACCATTCAGTGGGTGCCGTGTTGGTATTAAGAGAACCGAGCATGGAACCTATCGCCTACAACCTTCCAAACACTTTGTCCCCAAGTATCTAGGCTACATCACTGCGCCACCAGTCCCGTCTGGTAATATATCACTGAACACAGAAAAGACAGATTAAATAAAACCAATGTTTGATTAATTTAGCTCAACATTTTCAATCAGTTCAAATAATACTTTGATTTATTTTATTTGTATAAACGTAAACCTGACAAGTTTTATACAAATGAATGTGAAAATATAAACAGTCAAGCAAGTATATATTTTTATAACATACATAAAAAGAAACTTTTGTTAATTTTCTAAACTTAAATAGATATGTACAGTGTTGGAACCTACAGAACAACATCTTAAGCTGTTATCGTAAATATCAAAGTACCCTAACACCCTTAAATAGTTAAGACACCTTTATCTTCATTAGAAGAGGTTGAAGACCTTACACCCCCCTCCCCCAACAGCGTCTTAATTAAACTTTCACAACCTATTCCTTCCTTCACATGTTCACAATGTATTCTGCAAAGTCAACTTTGACTAATTTATTTTCGACTAATATTGAAGACAGTTTAGAGTGATTGTTGAAGTAGTGTTAAAAGGATCAAATCAGTGAAATGACTTAAGTGAACTAGCTAAATTGAAATATTATTTCATAAGTTCTCTCACTCTAACTCTCACGCAAATCTTAGATAATCAAACAAAATGAAAAAATATTAATAAAATAAATATGCTATTTAATCGGGAGTAAATTTTACTGGTCATCAGTAAATATTAGGGTCACAGGAGGCGTTAAATTAAAATTATTTCTTCAATTTCCAGTGCAGAAACTCTTGGTTGACGAGTTTTGAGTAAACACATTTTCTACAGCGTTATTTATGTAAAATAAGTGAAATTAAGTGTATTTAATTAAATCTAAATGTATTTAAATAAATTTATATTAGAAAATCTATTCCAAGATGTCCCTCTGTTGTGGTTTAATTAAATATTTCATATTGATTAATGCAATAAAATTTTGGACAAAACTCTTTTTTGAGATTTTTCAAGGACTTCTCTTATTTGAGCCCTGTAATAGTCCTAGTAAAGTTTACAACGAAAAAAGGACAAAATGTAAAAACTTTTGTCTCTAAACATATTAGTAATTAAAGCAGGCGGTAGTAAAATATAAATCTCTTGATAAACAAAATTCAGTTGGCAATATTTAAATTATTATTCTTACCATCCTGAACATGTAAACATTGGACTTGCTGGAAGTGTATTTCAAAATTAGTGAAAAAACATAGATGTCTGTATTTTACACCTAATATATAAGTAGTGTAGAAACAGCGGTTGAAGCACAACCTTGAACTTTGGACTGTTGTTGTTTACAACTGTTATCACCACGTGTTGACCTTGAGGTCAAGTTTACTATTGTTTACTACTGTTATCAGCCACGTGGTGACCTTGAAGGTTAAGTTTACTACGAGCACGTGGACCCCCCGCGACGACGTTGTCCTAGGTCAGTGTTGTGTGACGTCACACCGTTTTCGCGCTCTTTCATCTGACGCGACGTCACGGCGTATTTATTAAATTAATTGTATTTTATTTATTTAATGCTGTGGCAAAAAGTGTCGGTGGTCGGTGCCGGGATCGATCTGAGAACCTTTCGTTTGTGAGACGAAGTCGATACCACTGCGGCACAGTGACACACCCGAGAGGGTAACGTAAGTAGCGGCAGAAGAACGTGTGTGACTTCGTTCGCTTCGCTCGCGTTATACTATATGAAATGTATTTTTAATTCGTATTTAATATAGTATTAATTTGTTCAGATGTGAAAAAAAGTCTGTTGGTTTGTCGTCTGCTCCTCAGCTGATGTAGCGCCATATGAAAGATGCAAAAAAATGTCTGTTTTTCTTTATACTATATAAAATGTACCAACTGTTTTTTCGCAGTGTTACCAACTCGCACGATTAATTGCAAAAAAAAATCTCAGTGCTGCCAATATACTATATATATACAATATACTATAATAAATACATATACGATTATTAAATTATACTATATTAAATACAAACGCGTTTTTCGTTGTTACAGTAATATTATTTTAATTCGTTATCCTTTTATATCCTTTTCGGTTGCGAATAAATACGTTAAAACGGTCGTCAAGTATTAGGAGAGCAAAGACTGGTAGGAGTTATCAATGTTACAGTTGCCGCGCGCTGTGCCACTATCAAATCAGCATGACCCGGCGACCTCTCCGTAAGATAGTCGCGACTGTCTCGCGAACTGATTATGTGACTGCTGCTCATTTCTGCTAGCCTGATACTTTATTTCTCATTACATGTTGTTCGGATTCCATATTTAAGTGGTTTATATATATTTAGTATATAGAAAATAAAAATCATACTATATTTTATTAAATATTTAATTTAGTATTTAAAAATCTTAAGGTAAAATACTATTCTATGAATTTAAATAGTACCTACATATAGTATGTGATATTCATATAATAATTAATATTTATATTTTCGAAAACTCTATTAAAAAGGTTATGCTTTAATTAAAGTGTATTTTTTTTTTTTTTACACAGAATACAGTATTAATTTGAATAATATTTTGTATTTTATATAGTATTAATTTGTTCTGACCGTTTAACAAATGAACCAGAGGGTTTTTTTTCTTGTTGTTGTATAGTTTTTTTCATAACAGCTGATTTTTGTTTACAACAGCTGATGTGTCTTCTGCTACCAGAGAACTCTTTGTATACGAGAAAATTTTCTAAGTCTAATTTTGCTGATAGATGATGTGGTTCGCTTTGCTTTTAACGAGTCATACTATATAAAGTACATGATGCATTTATAGTATATAAAATGTACCGATGTTTCCAATAATTTGTATTTAATATAGTATTTATTTGTTCTGACCATTTAAACCAGATGCAAAAAAACAATCTGTTGGTTTGTTGTGCTAGTATCAGCTGATGTGGTGCCATACTATATGAAAGATGCAAAAAAACTGTTTTTCTTTATACTATATAAAATGTACCAACTGTTTTTTCACAGTGTTACCAACTCATACGATTAATTGCATTATACTATATAAAATACATATATGATTATTAAATTATACCATAATAAATCATGTATACTATATAAAGTGTATACCAGTATTTTTGTTGTTGTCGGTGTTGCCAACTTACGCTTTCATTCGTATTAAACTATAATAAATCCGTGTACTATAATAAGTGTATCGATTCATCAGTATGGTCAACCGATATTTATTCTTTGTCACGTTATAATACAATAATTACTATGGCGGTAAATTTAAACAGATTGAAAAGGATTCTGGTTTTTATGTATCATATTTTATTTCAATATTGCACGTATATGAAGTACATTGTTCATATTAAATCACTATTTTCGTTGTACTATAATAAATGCAATTAATTTTTATATATAAATCAGTTAGAATATCTTTGAAACAGCTTACACGTTTATAGTTATCTATTTTTATTACAATAATAAATGTATATTTGTTAATATATATTAATTTAAGTTAAATTTTAATTTCTTGTTATTAGGTGAGCAAAGACTGGTAGGAGTTATCAATGTTACAGTTGCCGCGTGCGGCATACAAAGTGTTTATTTTTAATATATACTTTAGAGGTAGTGAGACAGATATAAAAATTCATATAATTTAAAGACTTCATTAGTATCTGGACATGCATTTTTCTCAACAACAACCAAAGTTTCTAGTTGGCTCTGGTGTCCTAAATAGTGACTTTTTTCTTTCATAAATGGTTCAATAATATTTAGAGCATTTATCCAAATAATAATTTGTATTTAATATATTAATTTGTTATGATAATTTAATATTCAAACCAGATGCAAAAAAATGTGTCGGTTTGTTGTCTGCTACAGCTATATAGCTGATGTGTCTTCTGCTAAAGGATAGAGATGTCTGAAATTTGTTAGTAAATTTGATATTTAGTTGATATTGGTAATGATTTAAATTATGAGTTAAGTAGTTCAATTATTATTCCCTCACACGTTAACTAAAACAATCGAATAATATTGAATTACGAGCCATATTTAGACATATTTAATATTACAATATGTAGCATTTACTTTAAGATATCAAATAAAGCCTCTCTATTTACAAACTATCCCATTATTTTAACCTAATATCATAAATAATTACTTTATAGATGTACATTGCTGCAATTTATTATAAATTTACTACAATACTTCAATAAGTTACATTCTACTTATGACAAGGGTTTTAAAATAAAATTTGCTATACATTTCATTTCAGACTTATTAAACAAAACGTCATTCATCATTTGCATACTTAAGTCTTCTATTGAGAAGATGTTTTTTGAGTGAGTGTATGAATATAGAATGGGAAAATAATAGTTTATTTTCTCTAATATAATAAAATAGGCTATAGATGTGAAATTCTCTATTCATTTTCTTTCAGATTTCCATTAGGATCTTACACATAAGAGCCTTACGTAAAATTTAAATCTAATATGTTAAACACATTAGAGATTACAGTTATGTAAATATTAAATGGACAAAAATGTTTAATTTCTTCATGAAAGGATCTTCATACATGTCCAACTATTATAATATTCCTGAGAGAAACGATTAATTATAAATGGTACTTTAAGTTAATAACATGTTTTTTCTTGTTTTGTAAAGATAAATTCTCTTATTAACGAATTAAGTAAATAAAAAAAAAAAACAATTCTATGAATCCATTAATAACTGTATAGTGTATTAAATGTTGCATATTATTTTGACAATTTTATAATAATAATTGCCTTTTCTTATAATTTCAACATAAATATCACAAACACGTATTGAAAACATTGAACTTTCAAATAACTTTAAAAAAATTGTGACCGATTCAACATGAATAATTCATTTTAGTGAGATCAGAATAACTTCATTAATATAGATTTATTAAAAAAAGACATATTATTTGTTTATAGCAATAATAAATTATACTTTGTTACTAATTTTATCACATAAAAACTAAAATCATTAGCTCACTTTGAATGGAAAAAACAATATAATACAATATAGATGTTAAATTCAATATACATTTAATTTCAGATATGCGTACAAAACGTTCTTCTACACTTGCATCCTTGAGTGCATACATATGCGTTATGTTTAAGATGAGACATGTCTTGTATATGAGAAATTATCTAAGTTCCATTTTATCAGTGTCCGTATGTTGAGTAAGGATGAGAACTGAGTATCAGGCTTGTCAATTAGTTGAAAATCAGACCAATAATACATGTTTTTGATTCAACTCTATGTCCCTTAATTTCACTGGTTGTTAGACTTTAAATGAAATGTCCGTTCTATGAAACAGTCAAACTCCGTTAGCAACAATATTACATTGGTTATCCATGCTCATACTACTCACATTCACCTTAGAATACGTTCAATTTTGTGCTGTCTTGTCATATCTAAGAATAATACTTTATATTGTTTTCACTTAAAATGAGCCACGAGAGTAAATACTATAATGGACGTTATGTTTAAATAATTTGTATAACACAGGGTATACCAAATCAACCGTTTAAGTATATACTTCTTTTGTCTACATATCTTCTATATTCAGTTTAATGATAGAAATAAAGATGTAATGAAAATGATAGCAAAATAAATTAAACTTAGCTAAGTAAATTAATTTAGTGTTTTCATAATGATATTTTTATTAGTATTCGCATTATAGATTTCTAAATAAATGGCAAACTTTAGAGCTTGCAGTTCTGTATATCTGGATATATATTAAATGGATAAAAATGTTTAATATCTCAAATAAAGGATCTTCATACATGTCCATTTATTATAATAAACATGAGAGAAACGACTAAATATAAATGACACTTTAAATTAAAAAGTATAATTTTTTCCTATTTTGTAAAGATAGTTTCTCTTATCAATGAATTGGGTAAATAAAACAACAATTTTATGAATCCATTAATATTATAGTTTTCTCAATGTCCGTATTTTGTGCAGGGAAGAGAACTGAGTATTACTGTCGGCTGAGCAGAACGAAAGAAGGACAAACGAAAAAATTAGTTTAATTTCTTGTTAGTATAATGCAAATAAATGCAAGTCTGTGTCATTGATGAAAATAAAAGTATTATCGATTAACAATTAAGCTGACTTAGTGATATGGTTCAAGTGGGGTCAAGCGTATGATAGCACACTCGAACTAGAAGTCTAAACTAAATATACCAGTTATATTAACTTTAAAACCTAAGTAAATCGGTCAAAAAGGTCATATATGAGTAACTAAATTAATAAAATATGTATTTTTTAATTAAATTGATTTTCAATTACGTTCATTCTAATTTTACGTGATTGAATTTTAGTTTTTTCTAAAATGCCTGATAAACATTGCTAATAAATGACTATAACACCAATGTTTTAATAGTTAACTATTCTGAATGTTTTACATTTGAGTAAACAAATACTATGATTAGTCGTTTAAGAGCTTTATATCAAGACATATTCTCTACTATGTATTGTACATTTACTTAACAGTAATATAAAATACTGGATTTATAAGATATAACATGATTTTACAGAGTTATATTTCAATTTTGTGAAGCGATAAATATCTAATAACGCTTAAATTGTATAGTGATAAAAATTTTTAGATAACTAATGAGTAACTGGGTGTTTCTATATTTTTAGTTAATTTATATATTTATTTACCTCAATCACCCCATAAATATGAATTAATACAAGACATCAACATCACAGGAATGCGAATGACAATCAGTGTAAAGCCGGTTTTTCCTATTTTCTAAAAGATAATTAAACAGATAAAACAACAATTTATAATTCCGTTAATTACTACATAGTGAATTGAATGTTACATAGTATGCTACTAGTTCATAAAATAGTCTTTTGCTTTTGACTGATTTTAAGTGTATAATTTATTTTGTTAAACATGACAATACTAAGGAGAAAATGTAAATTACAAAACAAATACGACCAACCTAATTGCATTGAACTAGTGTCAGTCCACTTATAAATATACACTTATGTAAATGTTTTTTTTTCTGTGTGTGATCCTTATTGATCGACTTCTTTTAAATTACGAACTAAAACGACTTAGACTAGAATATACAAGCCTTGTAAATATAATACACTTCATATTTTGAACGGACAAAAACATTCATATACAACAATTATAAAAGGACAATCATTTTAAGACTTCATTTTTTATAAATACATATATTTATTTCAAATAATATTTTTTACGATGCCAGACAATGGTGTATATTAGACTAATGGATCATGAATGATCAGACAATACGCCGTTGTATCCTATGGTATATTGGTATAAAGGTGTCTTCTCTTGGAAAGTCAGTTTATCCAAACAAGGCTGATCATTACCACCTATGTAATATGACAATTAAAACCTTGTATACATATAATATAAAATTGATTTATTTCCATTGAAACTATCATATGGATAGTACTTGCTGTTCAAGTACAGTTTTATGTTATCTAAGTTACAATAATCCACCTCAATGACCTCATAAATGTGATTTAATACAAGACATCAACATCGCAAAAATGTATGAATCAATCGATTTCTTTTAAATGGTCAACTAAATTAGTTTAGGATAAAAAAATGAAGGTATTATACAAATGATACACTTCTTATATCACCATTAGGATACTATGCATAAGAGCTTCAAATAAAATGTTAGTCTAAAATGCTTTACATATCAGAGCTTGCAGTTCTGTAAATATAACTAGATATTAAATGAACGAAACATTTTTTATTTCTCAATTAAAGGATCCTCATACGTATTCAACTACTCTATTAAAACTTAGCGAAATGATTTAAATATGAATGACATGAGTGACACTGAGGTGTAAAGCAGGTTTTTTCCTATTTTGTAAAGATAATCAAACGGATAAAATAACAATTTTATAATTCCGTTAATAACTACATAGTGAATTGAATGTTACATTGTATGCTACTTGTATAATTTATTTTGGTAAACATGACAAAACAAATACGACCAACTTAGTTACATTTAACTGGTGTCAGTCCATTTATAAATATACTTTCATGTAAATTACAAACTAAAACGACTTAGTAGACTAGAATATACAAGTCTTGTAAATATAATACACTTCTGAGATATCCATTATGAGCTTTAACTTACTTTATAGTGTTTCACATATTATTGTTTATTAGTCTGTATATCAAATATTAAATATTTTGAACGTACAAAAACGTTCATTTTTCAAATATCGGATATAAATTCATAAACATCAATTATATCATACTTGAGCCAAGCTATTAAAATTAAAGTTCATCAATGTTCTTTTTTTTTAAATGTAAATATAATTTATATATAATGAGATATTTGGGTAAATAAAACAATATACGAGATATTCTATGCAAGAAATATATCTTATTCTTTATTTATTTACACATTTTTCACATCTTTATTTACAAATATTGTCCTTGATCAGAATCTTTGAACTTATGATTATTCAACTCCTTTAAGCTCGGCCATTAGTCTGTTGTAGAGTTCTTCCCCACACTCTTTAGGACCGATGCTTTCAAACAATTTAATAAATGAGTATTCGTAATTTCTAACTTTGTTGCAAACGCTACAATCAGAACTACAAGCAGCTGTCTCTGTACGGTCTCTCTTAAATTTTATATTTTCTACGTCTTCGACCAGTTCAGCCATTCTTTGAAGTTTTTCTTCAGCTTCTGGACTCCAGCTAGGTTTTGCAAATCTCAGCTCAAACATGACCACCAGCAAGTTTGCATACATTGTACCTGTAGTGATAGTGTTGTTACCCGGATACATCTGGGTCGGAGTGTGATAAAGTGTCTGAACAATACCTTTATATAACCTGAAAACTGTATTGAAAAAGTGGTGGGTGGATAGTAACAGATTTATATAAAATGTTGTCAAAATCAAACGTTTATGCTTAAATAGGATCCAGAAGTTGTTATTTTATCTTTAAGATACTGTTTCATATAAACAATTCACTCTTAACAAGTGTGATAATATATAACTCACAAATATGTTTACTACTGTACAAACAATTTTTAAGCTAAAAATACACATATAAATGAAAATAATTTACGTTAAATTTCAATACTCATAACCTATATAAAAAGTCATGTGATATTTTTGTTATTTTTAGTATTATAAAAATTAAAGAATATGAAACTAAATCAACTGCCATGATGCTATTAAAAGAATCTCAGCCATATTACAGTTGTATTATTTTTTGTCTTTAGTTAGCATACATTTTTATTTATTTTTTTCCCCCAAAAAAACTTGATATAATTTGTTTGTAACTTGGTTACTTTTAGTTGACAAGGCTCATACATTGTAAAAACTGTACATTGTGAAGCCAAATAAATGAATTTGAATGTGAAGTGCAATTGAACATTCAATACACTCCCTTTCATCCAAATAATGAACTTTATACTTTAGGTAATACTAAAAAACCTTATACTTTACGAACAAAACTTTACATTGTTTATCCATGTAAATACAAAATAAATGTACATAACTAGACTTTATATTCGTATATTACATTCAAGTATGTAGGATTAACATAATGAACTTGGGTATATGGCATTTATTTTATGACACCTATTCACGTTGTATTCATGTTATTTATATTAATATGGAATAGAAACTGTAATTTGGATAATAATTTATTTCTCAAATACAGTGAATTATTCACTTTGTATTATTACTATTGATATTAAGAGGCATTCAAAATAATTCATATGACGTTTGTATTAATAAAACCATATGTCTATTTAAACTAGCATTGTTTCCTCTTAAATATAGTTTTCCATGCCAAGGAAAATAACAAATATGTTTTAATTGTCTATGTTACAATAGACATGTGTTGTTGTGTAAAATTTAAAATAAATACTACCACTTTAAAACGTTCAACTGTTTATTCTCCTCCAACTAAATTGTAGTACATTACAAGTTATGTGTTCTGAATAAGTATTTTATAGATAAAAAACATTAATTGAAAAAAGTTTCGTTGAATCACAGAAATATAATTACGTAATATGTTTAATGTTTAAGGCTTGGATATAAATGAAACATATTACTTATAGTAAAATTTCTTTATTCAAAACAATACAGTTTAAAACAATCGTTATAAACTCAATTTGTCCTACTTTAAATCTACGTTTAGTTTAAAATAAAATTTTACTATTTTAATTAAAGAATATCACAAAGACAGATAGAGTAGCTTACGGTAACTTTTTAGTGCAAATTCATTGAATTCGAACTGTACACATACACATATAAAGGGGCTTATATTACTAAGTATACTGTATAATTTATAATTTTTATTGTGAATATTTAATGTTCAACAGGAAATCCAAATTGTAAAATAATGAATTAAAATAATGAAATGAATTGTAATTACGTAGTTTATTAAATGCTTTTGTAAAGTCCGTAATGATATATGCTATTGTTTAGAGTATAATATAAAAAAAAAAAAAAAAAAAAAAAAACTACCGTTTATAGTGATCATCTTAGAGGTAATTGTTAAGTGAAATGAAGTATCAAAGTCATACTAAATTTTATTAAAAGATGCAAATTAAAAATTGTAATGTTATTTTAAATCTCATGCACTGTCTTATTAGTCAATTTAGAACCTATAATGTATCAGTTATAGGAAAAAAAATATGAAGGATTATTTACGAATATGAATAAAAAGGAAAAGGACACACAAACGAGCCTAACAATATTGTTAATAAAATACGATTGTTTCTAATAAACAGTGTAAATGCAAAATATTTAACCTTAGCATGATGACCCGTACTAATAAGTCAAGATAACCATAGATAAAGGAAGAGGCCAATGCTGAAATTGATTTGTTATAGCATGAGTACAAATGGGATTTCCATTGGATTTCCTGTTGAACATTAAATATTCACAATAAAAATTATAAATTATACAGTATACTTAGTAATATAAGCCCCTTTATATGTGTATGTGTACAGTTCGAATTCAATGAATTTGCACTAAAAAGTTACCGTAAGCTACTCTATCTGTCTTTGTGATATTCTTTAATTAAAATAGTAAAATTTTATTTTAAACTAAACGTAGATTTAAAGTAGGACAAATTGAGTTTTTAACGATTGTTTTAAACTGTATTGTTTTGAATAAAGAAATTTTACTATAAGTAATATGTTTCATTTATATCCAAGCCTTAAACATTAAACATATTACGTAATTATATTTCTGTGATTCAACGAAACTTTTTTCAATTAATGTTTTTTATCTATAAAATACTTATTCAGAACACATAACTTGTAATGTACTACAATTTAGTTGGAGGAGAATAAACAGTTGAACGTTTTAAAGTGGTAGTATTTATTTTAAATTTTACACAACAACACATGTCTATTGTAACATAGACAATTAAAACATATTTGTTATTTTCCTTGGCATGGAAAACTATATTTAAGAGGAAACAATGCTAGTTTAAATAGACATATGGTTTTATTAATACAAACGTCATATGAATTATTTTGAATGCCTCTTAATATCAATAGTAATAATACAAAGTGAATAATTCACTGTATTTGAGAAATAAATTATTATCCAAATTACAGTTTCTATTCCATATTAATATAAATAACATGAATACAACGTGAATAGGTGTCATAAAATAAATGCCATATACCCAAGTTCATTATGTTAATCCTACATACTTGAATGTAATATACGAATATAAAGTCTAGTTATGTACATTTATTTTGTATTTACATGGATAAACAATGTAAAGTTTTGTTCGTAAAGTATAAGGTTTTTTAGTATTACCTAAAGTATAAAGTTCATTATTTGGATGAAAGGGAGTGTATTGAATGTTCAATTGCACTTCACATTCAAATTCATTTATTTGGCTTCACAATGTACAGTTTTTACAATGTATGAGCCTTGTCAACTTAAAGTAACCAAGTTACAAACAAATTATATCAAGTTTTTTTGGGGGAAAAAATAAATAAAAATGTATGCTAACTAAAGACAAAAAATAATACAACTGTAATATGGCTGAGATTCTTTTAATAGCATCATGGCAGTTGATTTAGTTTCATATTCTTTAATTTTTATAATACTAAAAATAACAAAAATATCACATGACTTTTTATATAGGTTATGAGTATTGAAATTTAACGTAAATTATTAAAAATTGTTTGTACAGTAGTAAACATATGTGTGAGTTATATATTATCACACTTGTTAAGAGTGAATTGTTTATATGAAACAGTATCTTAAAGATAAAATAACAACTTCTGGATCCTATTTAAGCATAAACGTTTGATTTTGACAACATTTTATATAAATCTGTTACTATCCACCCACCACTTTTTCAATACAGTTTTCAGGTTATATAAAGGTATTGTTCAGACACTTTATCACACTCCGACCCAGATGTATCCGGGTAACAACACTATCACTACAGGTACAATGTATGCAAACTTGCTGGTGGTCATGTTTGAGCTGAGATTTGCAAAACCTAGCTGGAGTCCAGAAGCTGAAGAAAAACTTCAAAGAATGGCTGAACTGGTCGAAGACGTAGAAAATATAAAATTTAAGAGAGACCGTACAGAGACAGCTGCTTGTAGTTCTGATTGTAGCGTTTGCAACAAAGTTAGAAATTACGAATACTCATTTATTAAATTGTTTGAAAGCATCGGTCCTAAAGAGTGTGGGGAAGAACTCTACAACAGACTAATGGCCGAGCTTAAAGGAGTTGAATAATCATAAGTTCAAAGATTCTGATCAAGGACAATATTTGTAAATAAAGATGTGAAAAATGTGTAAATAAATAAAGAATAAGATATATTTCTTGCATAGAATATCTCGTATATTGTTTTATTTACCCAAATATCTCATTATATATAAATTATATTTACATTTAAAAAAAAAGAACATTGATGAACTTTAATTTTAATAGCTTGGCTCAAGTATGATATAATTGATGTTTATGAATTTATATCCGATATTTGAAAAATGAACGTTTTTGTACGTTCAAAATATTTAATATTTGATATACAGACTAATAAACAATAATATGTGAAACACTATAAAGTAAGTTAAAGCTCATAATGGATATCTCAGAAGTGTATTATATTTACAAGACTTGTATATTCTAGTCTACTAAGTCGTTTTAGTTTGTAATTTACATGAAAGTATATTTATAAATGGACTGACACCAGTTCAATGTAACTAAGTTGGTCGTATTTGTTTTGTCATGTTTACCAAAATAAATTATACAAGTAGCATACAATGTAACATTCAATTCACTATGTAGTTATTAACGGAATTATAAAATTGTTATTTTATCCGTTTGATTATCTTTACAAAATAGGAAAAAACCTGCTTTACACCTCAGTGTCACTCATGTCATTCATATTTAAATCATTTCGCTAAGTTTTAATAGAGTAGTTGAATACGTATGAGGATCCTTTAATTGAGAAATAAAAAATGTTTCGTTCATTTAATATCTAGTTATATTTACAGAACTGCAAGCTCTGATATGTAAAGCATTTTAGACTAACATTTTATTTGAAGCTCTTATGCATATTATCCTAATGGTGATATAAGAAGTGTATCATTTGTATAATACCTTCATTTTTTTATCCTAAACTAATTTAGTTGACCATTTAAAAGAAATCGATTGATTCATACATTTTTGCGATGTTGATGTCTTGTATTAAATCACATTTATGAGGTCATTGAGGTGGATTATTGTAACTTAGATAACATAAAACTGTACTTGAACAGCAAGTACTATCCATATGATAGTTTCAATGGAAATAAATCAATTTTATATTATATGTATACAAGGTTTTAATTGTCATATTACATAGGTGGTAATGATCAGCCTTGTTTGGATAAACTGACTTTCCAAGAGAAGACACCTTTATACCAATATACCATAGGATACAACGGCGTATTGTCTGATCATTCATGATCCATTAGTCTAATATACACCATTGTCTGGCATCGTAAAAAATATTATTTGAAATAAATATATGTATTTATAAAAAATGAAGTCTTAAAATGATTGTCCTTTTATAATTGTTGTATATGAATGTTTTTGTCCGTTCAAAATATGAAGTGTATTATATTTACAAGGCTTGTATATTCTAGTCTAAGTCGTTTTAGTTCGTAATTTAAAAGAAGTCGATCAATAAGGATCACACACAGAAAAAAAACATTTACATAAGTGTATATTTATAAGTGGACTGACACTAGTTCAATGCAATTAGGTTGGTCGTATTTGTTTTGTAATTTACATTTTCTCCTTAGTATTGTCATGTTTAACAAAATAAATTATACACTTAAAATCAGTCAAAAGCAAAAGACTATTTTATGAACTAGTAGCATACTATGTAACATTCAATTCACTATGTAGTAATTAACGGAATTATAAATTGTTGTTTTATCTGTTTAATTATCTTTTAGAAAATAGGAAAAACCGGCTTTACACTGATTGTCATTCGCATTCCTGTGATGTTGATGTCTTGTATTAATTCATATTTATGGGGTGATTGAGGTAAATAAATATATAAATTAACTAAAAATATAGAAACACCCAGTTACTCATTAGTTATCTAAAAATTTTTATCACTATACAATTTAAGCGTTATTAGATATTTATCGCTTCACAAAATTGAAATATAACTCTGTAAAATCATGTTATATCTTATAAATCCAGTATTTTATATTACTGTTAAGTAAATGTACAATACATAGTAGAGAATATGTCTTGATATAAAGCTCTTAAACGACTAATCATAGTATTTGTTTACTCAAATGTAAAATATTCAGAATAGTTAACTATTAAAACATTGGTGTTATAGTCATTTATTAGCAATGTTTATCAGGCATTTTAGAAAAAACTAAAATTCAATCACGTAAAATTAGAATGAACGTAATTGAAAATCAATTTAATTAAAAAATACATATTTTATTAATTTAGTTACTCATATATGACCTTTTTGACCGATTTACTTAGGTTTTAAAGTTAATATAACTGGTATATTTAGTTTAGACTTCTAGTTCGAGTGTGCTATCATACGCTTGACCCCACTTGAACCATATCACTAAGTCAGCTTAATTGTTAATCGATAATACTTTTATTTTCATCAATGACACAGACTTGCATTTATTTGCATTATACTAACAAGAAATTAAACTAATTTTTTCGTTTGTCCTTCTTTCGTTCTGCTCAGCCGACAGTAATACTCAGTTCTCTTCCCTGCACAAAATACGGACATTGAGAAAACTATAATATTAATGGATTCATAAAATTGTTGTTTTATTTACCCAATTCATTGATAAGAGAAACTATCTTTACAAAATAGGAAAAAATTATACTTTTTAATTTAAAGTGTCATTTATATTTAGTCGTTTCTCTCATGTTTATTATAATAAATGGACATGTATGAAGATCCTTTATTTGAGATATTAAACATTTTTATCCATTTAATATATATCCAGATATACAGAACTGCAAGCTCTAAAGTTTACCATTTATTTAGAAATCTATAATGCGAATACTAATAAAAATATCATTATGAAAACACTAAATTAATTTACTTAGCTAAGTTTAATTTATTTTGCTATCATTTTCATTACATCTTTATTTCTATCATTAAACTGAATATAGAAGATATGTAGACAAAAGAAGTATATACTTAAACGGTTGATTTGGTATACCCTGTGTTATACAAATTATTTAAACATAACGTCCATTATAGTATTTACTCTCGTGGCTCATTTTAAGTGAAAACAATATAAAGTATTATTCTTAGATATGACAAGACAGCACAAAATTGAACGTATTCTAAGGTGAATGTGAGTAGTATGAGCATGGATAACCAATGTAATATTGTTGCTAACGGAGTTTGACTGTTTCATAGAACGGACATTTCATTTAAAGTCTAACAACCAGTGAAATTAAGGGACATAGAGTTGAATCAAAAACATGTATTATTGGTCTGATTTTCAACTAATTGACAAGCCTGATACTCAGTTCTCATCCTTACTCAACATACGGACACTGATAAAATGGAACTTAGATAATTTCTCATATACAAGACATGTCTCATCTTAAACATAACGCATATGTATGCACTCAAGGATGCAAGTGTAGAAGAACGTTTTGTACGCATATCTGAAATTAAATGTATATTGAATTTAACATCTATATTGTATTATATTGTTTTTTCCATTCAAAGTGAGCTAATGATTTTAGTTTTTATGTGATAAAATTAGTAACAAAGTATAATTTATTATTGCTATAAACAAATAATATGTCTTTTTTTAATAAATCTATATTAATGAAGTTATTCTGATCTCACTAAAATGAATTATTCATGTTGAATCGGTCACAATTTTTTTAAAAAGTTATTTGAAAGTTCAATGTTTTCAATACGTGTTTGTGATATTTATGTTGAAATTATAAGAAAAGGCAATTATTATTATAAAATTGTCAAAATAATATGCAACATTTAATACACTATACAGTTATTAATGGATTCATAGAATTGTTTTTTTTTTTTTATTTACTTAATTCGTTAATAAGAGAATTTATCTTTACAAAACAAGAAAAAACATGTTATTAACTTAAAGTACCATTTATAATTAATCGTTTCTCTCAGGAATATTATAATAGTTGGACATGTATGAAGATCCTTTCATGAAGAAATTAAACATTTTTGTCCATTTAATATTTACATAACTGTAATCTCTAATGTGTTTAACATATTAGATTTAAATTTTACGTAAGGCTCTTATGTGTAAGATCCTAATGGAAATCTGAAAGAAAATGAATAGAGAATTTCACATCTATAGCCTATTTTATTATATTAGAGAAAATAAACTATTATTTTCCCATTCTATATTCATACACTCACTCAAAAAACATCTTCTCAATAGAAGACTTAAGTATGCAAATGATGAATGACGTTTTGTTTAATAAGTCTGAAATGAAATGTATAGCAAATTTTATTTTAAAACCCTTGTCATAAGTAGAATGTAACTTATTGAAGTATTGTAGTAAATTTATAATAAATTGCAGCAATGTACATCTATAAAGTAATTATTTATGATATTAGGTTAAAATAATGGGATAGTTTGTAAATAGAGAGGCTTTATTTGATATCTTAAAGTAAATGCTACATATTGTAATATTAAATATGTCTAAATATGGCTCGTAATTCAATATTATTCGATTGTTTTAGTTAACGTGTGAGGGAATAATAATTGAACTACTTAACTCATAATTTAAATCATTACCAATATCAACTAAATATCAAATTTACTAACAAATTTCAGACATCTCTATCCTTTAGCAGAAGACACATCAGCTATATAGCTGTAGCAGACAACAAACCGACACATTTTTTTGCATCTGGTTTGAATATTAAATTATCATAACAAATTAATATATTAAATACAAATTATTATTTGGATAAATGCTCTAAATATTATTGAACCATTTATGAAAGAAAAAAGTCACTATTTAGGACACCAGAGCCAACTAGAAACTTTGGTTGTTGTTGAGAAAAATGCATGTCCAGATACTAATGAAGTTAAATTATATGAATTTTTATATCTGTCTCACTACCTCTAAAGTATATATTAAAAATAAACACTTTGTATGCCGCACGCGGCAACTGTAACATTGATAACTCCTACCAGTCTTTGCTCACCTAATAACAAGAAATTAAAATTTAACTTAAATTAATATATATTAACAAATATACATTTATTATTGTAATAAAAATAGATAACTATAAACGTGTAAGCTGTTTCAAAGATATTCTAACTGATTTATATATAAAAATTAATTGCATTTATTATAGTACAACGAAAATAGTGATTTAATATGAACAATGTACTTCATATACGTGCAATATTGAAATAAAATATGATACATAAAAACCAGAATCCTTTTCAATCTGTTTAAATTTACCGCCATAGTAATTATTGTATTATAACGTGACAAAGAATAAATATCGGTTGACCATACTGATGAATCGATACACTTATTATAGTACACGGATTTATTATAGTTTAATACGAATGAAAGCGTAAGTTGGCAACACCGACAACAACAAAATATACACTTTATATAGTATACATGATTTATTATGGTATAATTTAATAATCATATATGTATTTTATATAGTATAATGCAATTAATCGTATGAGTTGGTAACACTGTGAAAAAACAGTTGGTACATTTTATATAGTATAAAGAAAAACAGTTTTTTTGCATCTTTCATATAGTATGGCACCACATCAGCTGATACTAGCACAACAAACCAACAGATTGTTTTTTTGCATCTGGTTTAAATGGTCAGAACAAATAAATACTATATTAAATACAAATTATTGGAAACATCGGTACATTTTATATACTATAAATGCATCATGTACTTTATATAGTATGACTCGTTAAAAGCGAAGCGAACCACATCATCTATCAGCAAAATTAGACTTAGAAAATTTTCTCGTATACAAAGAGTTCTCTGGTAGCAGAAGACACATCAGCTGTTGTAAACAAAAATCAGCTGTTATGAAAAAAACTATACAACAACAAGAAAAAAACCCTCTGGTTCATTTGTTAAACGGTCAGAACAAATTAATACTATATAAAATACAAAATATTATTCAAATTAATACTGTATTCTGTGTAACAAGAAAAAAAATACACTTTAATTAAAGCATAACCTTTTTAATAGAGTTTTCGAAAATATAAATATTAATTATTATATGAATATCACATACTATATGTAGGTACTATTTAAATTCATAGAATAGTATTTTACCTTAAGATTTTTAAATACTAAATTAAATATTTAATAAAATATAGTATGATTTTTATTTTCTATATACTAAATATATATAAACCACTTAAATATGGAATCCGAACAACATGTAATGAGAAATAAAGTATCAGGCTAGCAGAAATGAGCAGCAGTCACATAATCAGTTCGCGAGACAGTCGCGACTATCTTACGGAGAGGTCGCCGGGTCATGCTGATTTGATAGTGGCACAGCGCGCGGCAACTGTAACATTGATAACTCCTACCAGTCTTTGCTCTCCTAATACTTGACGACCGTTTTAACGTATTTATTCGCAACCGAAAAGGATATAAAAGGATAACGAATTAAAATAATATTACTGTAACAACGAAAAACGCGTTTGTATTTAATATAGTATAATTTAATAATCGTATATGTATTTATTATAGTATATTGTATATATATAGTATATTGGCAGCACTGAGATTTTTTTTGCAATTAATCGTGCGAGTTGGTAACACTGCGAAAAAACAGTTGGTACATTTTATATAGTATAAAGAAAAACAGACATTTTTTTGCATCTTTCATATGGCGCTACATCAGCTGAGGAGCAGACGACAAACCAACAGACTTTTTTTCACATCTGAACAAATTAATACTATATTAAATACGAATTAAAAATACATTTCATATAGTATAACGCGAGCGAAGCGAACGAAGCCACACACGTTCTTCTGCCGCTACTTACGTTACCCTCTCGGGTGTGTCACTGTGCCGCAGTGGTATCGACTTCGTCTCACAAACGAAAGGTTCTCAGATCGATCCCGGCACCGACCACCGACACTTTTTGCCACAGCATTAAATAAATAAAATACAATTAATTTAATAAATACGCCGTGACGTCGCGTCAGATGAAAGAGCGCGAAAACGGCGTGACGTCACACGACCAACACTGACCTAGGACAACGTCGTCGCGGGGGGTCCACGTGCTCGTAGTAAACTTAACCTTCAAGGTCACCACGTGGCTGATAACAGTAGTAAACAATAGTAAACTTGACCTCAAGGTCAACACGTGGTGATAACAGTTGTAAACAACAACAGTCCAAAGTTCAAGGTTGTGCTTCAACCGCTGTTTCTACACTACTTATATATTTATAAAATTAATGTTTGGAAGCTATTAAACAAGTACTAGAATAGTACAAAGAAGTTTTACTTGTCATTTAAATGCAATATCTCTTTGTTCTACGCAAGAGTTGAAATCCTGTGTGTTAAAATACTCTGACAAAATCATGTATAAGTGAATACTGAAATAATATTTGAAGTAGTCACATTAAAAAAATGCCAGTTTTTAAATCCCTGACAACAATTTAAAAATATTACAATGGTGCGTCGTTTAACAGCACAGTACAAACAATATTTTTGGTTTTCATTTTGTAAACAATTCATCACGTTCATTTAATGACTGAAAAATGTTCAATTACGGACAAAAGTTCATATTTCTAATTAAAGCTGTGGAAATTAATTACTTTCTCATTACCATTTGATGACATCACGAATTTAACTAACGCAATTTAGGATTGTTATTATTGTTTCAACAACATGAAAGAGAATAGTTATTAATTTAATTGAATCCTCATGTAGCAAAGTTGTGCCAAATTCATTCATGCGGTGACGTCATCATGCAGATAGTTAATTAACCGGTGATTTCCACACATCATTGTGGTTGGTTAATGAAGACTCTGTATGTAAACTAAGCCGCACTTCCGAACGGCATTTGCATTATTTCAATTTACCTTACACTAATATTAGTGATATTCCACATATAGCTTTCATAATAAACTAGGGGACACCCCAGCACGCTTCGCGTGCAAATACCGCCGTTCGCTGCGTTCCGATACACCTCGGCCTTCGACTTGTAACTTTAGACTAAAAATAATAGTAGATTAACTGTATAACGTAAAATCACAATATTACATGTATTGACTATTTACTATCTCACTCACACTACTTGCGTTGATAGCTATTTATTAGTATAAATACTCAATGGTATTAGTATATTTCAAACGTGTTCATTTCATTTGTTTTTTTTTTAACAGCTGAATATTAAACTCTTAATGCTTCAATAGGAAAATGTCAGACATACAAAATAAACATGTCTATTTATTTTAAAAACAGCTGTTCTTAATTGATTGACGAAAATCAACCCAATGCTATCCCTATGGAATAATCTTTTAGGGGTGTTTTCTACTTCTTAGGAGCATTTTATCAAGATTAAAATATATTAGTTGTCCTATTTAATATCTAAAGAAACAGTGTACAAAATGTCAGCTCTCTACCTACATGGGAAGTTGGAGAATTAGTGATGAGTGATTGAGGGCTTTGCTTTTTTATGTAGAGATAATAAGAACATTTCTTTGAAACCTTAAAACAATAAAAACTATTATTAACTTAATTGTAATATTACAATCGTACCAGACAGATTGCGACCTGTGTGTTAAATTTATACCTAGTAAATTTAGGGGTTTCAGCAGTGGAGGGGAAATGTTTCACTGCCGTACATCGCGGACGTGACTAACTCCCACCTTGCAGCTCCGCTTTGTGTTCAACTTTCACAACAATGTTAAGTTTAAAAAAATAACTGTGATGAACTGTACAAATTTGTGTTATTTCTGTGTATGTTTACATTAGTATTCATTCTCTGTCTCACTTTCACCACTCTGGTCTGTAATATAAGAGGCCTATTTGTAACTTATTACTTATATTAACTTAATTATACTAACTCTAACGATTAA
This sequence comes from Stictocephala bisonia, assembly GCA_035578905.1. Lineage (NCBI taxonomy): Eukaryota > Metazoa > Arthropoda > Insecta > Hemiptera > Membracidae > Stictocephala > Stictocephala bisonia. The sequence continues at coordinate 4,916 of JAQJVL010006380.1, read as the reverse complement.
CTTGGAATGTATTAATACAGTCTTGAAATGCCGCTTGATTTATTTATTTCGTAGGCTTACGGTTGTTTTATTTAGTTTTCTTGTTTTATTCCATTCAATTGACACTAAAAAATAATTGAACATTAATTCAAGCATTGTATCTCCAATAAATTAAATCATCATATTATATTTAAAAATTACCCATCAAAATGAACACTGTTGCTAATTTATTTATTTTTATTTATTATTTATATTTTAACACAGATTTATATAAGTAAATATTTATAATTGACATCAACTCATCCGAAATTTTTTTGTGTTTTGGTAATTTTTATCTGAGATTTAAAATGTATTTTATATATATATACAATATATAATAAAGTTATAGTACAAAATAACAATTGATCTCCCTTAAATATTTAATAAAATGTTTAAGGATGCTCAATTGTTATTTTATATTATAACTTTATTATACATAGCAGCCCTAGGAATTACAACTTTTCTATATATATTTATTTATTTATAAAAATATTTTAAATTTGTACCAAAATATATTTATTTGATACAGAATCTACATTTGAAACCGTAAATTAAGACTTCACAAAACACTTTTAAAATATATCGATAAAATTATAATTTACATAAATATGTGCTTACACAAAAATAGGGGAAGTGACTCATCTGCCAGTATAATGTATTGCAAAAAATGTATTTACTAAACAAGTGAACGTCACATAATACAAAGGTATTATAAAAATATAAGTAACAAATGTAAAAATAATGCGTTGTTTGATTTTCGTTACTAGTTTTCTGCATCAAACTATTCTAATTTTGATTTACTTCTAATATTTTACCAGCCAGTCATTATCTACAAATGTTATTATTATTCTAAATTTTAATAAATTTATTACCTTCCATGTCGTAAATTATACGTAGTAACGAGTAGCTCGCTGTAAAAGGCATTTTTAACAATGACCTTTCAGTAAAGAATTAGTCCTTTGAATCAAGAATGTAAAATAATCCTAATACCAATTAAAAATAAAATATATCCATAGATATAAAACAATTAAAAAATATAAACATTACATTTCTATGATTGGGTTGGTGCGTGTCAATTGACCGGTTTTGTCAGCGTTGATCCCCGACTCTGCGCTTTACTCTTGATTGGTATTTGGTGACGCATCCTATAAATTAAAACAATCGGGCCATTTAGTTCACTCGCTTTCTGAATTTAATACTTGACCGATTTTGATGAAATTTATTTTATTCAGAACATAATTTTGATTTCTAAGTTGCAACAGAGCTAGATTTTTAAAATTTCCATACGTGTTTGTCCTACACGGCGTCAAAGTAGCGATGTTATTCTTATGGAGATTAATGTTAATTGACCAGCTGGTGATATAAACAAATGTTAAATGGTCCAAATAATTTGTTAGGTTAAACATAGAGAGCAGCATAGTAAAATATAAACGTTAAATATAAAAGATATAAAAGAGTGAATACATATCATGGCTCTATACATGAGCGTATATATGAAGGTGTCTGTGTATATGTTATAATCAGCCGTTAAATAAAATCAAAACATTTCAAATAGGCTTAGTAAAAATTTGGTTGTTTATAATTAATTATTATACTATAAATAGAGTGCAAATCAAGTGCAGTGAGTTACTGTAAATAGAGTGAGCTACTGTAAATGAATTTAAATGCTATGATTTTAGTTCATACAGTGTAATTTTTGTACTAATATTTGAAGTCAGAAGCTGAGGCCTAAGGCCGAGGCGTTACGATCGCGGCGAGTGACGGGGTTGGCACGCGAAGCGTGCAGGGGGTCCCCTAGTTATTACTATATTTTAAACTCCAACAATAAAAATAAAAACGAAATAAACACGCATTCTGCTAAATTGATTATTGTTCTTTCAAAAATGTCAATGTATATTAAATCTTTCATTTTATTTAACGCTAGAAAATATATCAATATCTACTTCGAAAAATCTACAAATTATTTATGTGTAAGATTCCATCCGTAATGAATTTTAACATATTCCTTGTTTGCTAATATTAAATCATCCACAGATAAAGTTTTATCTGAACGATTTCAATTGAGTTGAACTATTTATCTGGCTATTAAAATAACATCTTTAAACTTATAGAAACCACCTCTGAAATTTTAAACATATTCTTTATAGTTCTAAGTTTAAGTGTCCCCTATGTATGGTAGTGCGTTAATTTTGAGGATGTATACTTTGGCACAATTTAACACTAAATTGAAAATGCAATTTTTAAATAAATTTACAAATTTTCTTAGTAGCAGCTATACCAAGCTATTCAGTCTACATTTCTTAATATTAGTCTACATTCCTTAATATTTAGACAAACTAATAAGGAATGTAGACTAATATTAATGAATGTAGACTGAATAGCTTGGTATAGCTGCTACTAACAAAATTTGTAAATTTTATTTAAAAATTGCATTTTCCATTTAGTGTTAAATTGTGCCTAAGTATACATCCTCAAAATTAACGCACTGCCATACATAGGGGACACTTTAGCTTAAAACTATATAGAATATGTTTAAAATTCCAGAGGTGGTTTCTGTAAGTTTACAAATGATAAATTTAGACTAGACTAATAAATCGTCTATGAATTACTGCCATAAAAGATTTTTTTTACCAAAGTGAAAAGTAAATAGTTAAATTGTAAAAACCAACATCGTAAAATTAAGCAACAAAACTTTTTGGGAAATAAGCCGGAAAAAATAAATAATATGGTTGAATTGAATACTGATTAATATAAATAGGTAAACGTCGATAAAATGTTCGATAAATTGGCCGATCTTTAAAAATTGGGTATCTTTGTGGAAGAATTTATTTCACTGAAAACTTTTTTAAATACTGTAATAATCTTTTCTTCGTGTTGTGATATATCTTACTTACGTTTATTACAAAGCCATAATGTTACAATTAAAATGTATTCACATATTTACGAGCAATGTAACGTTGTTAAAAAATATTTAAATTATTCTTTAACATTAATAGCAGTTATTCAATGTGAATACAACATATATCAAAATAATAAGCTTTAAAGACCTTAAAATTAGGTGTAACACGATCTATGCTGCTATTAAAAATTTTCAAGATTCGGAAATGTGACTACATTTTCAGGCACACCTTGTATTTTAAATGCGACAAAAATATTTTTGGGACGTTCGCCATGTGAGATTTATTAGGGTTACAGTTTATTGGCTCGCTCTATGTCAAACGATTCAACCACAGGAGGTTGTAGCCGGGTGGTCTGAAACACCCTGTATATTACGTTTTAATTTTATTTATTTATTTATTTTTTTATTTTTTATTTATTCATAAGACGCCGATCGTCAAGATATGGGCTAATATGGATTTCTAATGAGTGTGATGAGTGTATATGAGCGAATGTAGTCAGTGTTACAAACTAAGGCCGACTATTCCTTAGAAAGTGTCATTAATTAATAGCCCAATGACAAATGAACAGCCGGTGGTTATCAGCTGATCCTTCTCAAAATGTATTGACTCTGATTGGGATCGAACTGAGAACCTTTAACACATGAATTTTAATAGTGGATTAAAATTCATGTGTTAATTAAAAAATTAATTAAATAATTAAAAAACACCTTTTAGCAAACGTAATCAATTTAATAGTGGACAAAAACTTTTCGTCACAATTTATGTACAAGAATAAATGTACAAATGTAACATAGGATAATAAAGTGACAATAAAATGTTGAATTATCTAACTAAACTGAGTACAGCTGTGTCATAGTTATGCCAAATGACACTTGCGGTTACTGTATCATGCAACTAGTTAGTTTAACAGTGATTTCCAAGCTCCACGCATCATTGTGGTTGGTTAATGAAGACCCTATATGTAAACAAAGCCGCACTTCCGAACGGCATTTGCATTTTTTTTCAATTTACCTTAAATTAATATTTGTGGTATATTTCAATGTGGCTTTTCTACTGCCATTAAATTAAAAACGATATTTCTAAACTGTTTTCCTTCATTGATGCTATTGAAATAAAAATATACCATGTTCCATATTACGTTCCAATTTTTTGGTTGCATTCAAATGATATAAATACTAAAAATATGGTTAAAATTTTATGAAAATAAATATATAAACGCGATATGTCAGTTTTTAATAGTAATTTAAATTTTGAAAACAGCGCTTCTGACTGAGGAAGGAGAAAAATTTATGACTCGAATTTCATGCCTTTAATCGTCATGAAAATTAAAATGGTCCAAGAAGTACATAAAATATACATTGCAGGATATGCGCGTTAATACTAGACCATTGTTTTCATATTTAAATTAAAGCTTCAAATTTGCCGAACCCCCAGAGAAAAAAAATCTTTGCAAGTACATATCATTAGGAAAACCATATATTTGCTGTGTTAATTTTATTTACAATTTAATAATCATTTAAAAGAAAATGATCTCGAACTTACCTTATTTGTGTCTTTATTGTAAATACTTCAACATTAATTCGATATATTATGGAATATTTTCATTACTTGGGAAATATCAGTATTTTATATCAAATAAACATAACCAATGAAGGAAATATTACTTAAGGGATAAAGTTAACTCTAAATATTGTTTCTGCCTTAATAAGATTATTGTGCTACTTATTTTTAAATAATTTCCAAAACACATAAATAGATAAAATGGAAATACAGCTAAAAGACAACAAATATCAAAAATTGAATAAAATAACTTTGTTAAACTTGTTTAAAGAATTATGTTTTCTAGACATAATTATCCAACTAAGTTCGATTTTACTATTTATTATTTTGATGATACGATTTGATTTACTATTACTTGGCATCAGTACATAAGTTTATGCTAATATAACACGATTTTAAATAGTATAATTATTTGTAAAAATTTTATAGAAATTTTTT